>PVKS010000874.1:0-163756 GCA_004027875.1 Aplodontia rufa | reverse complement strand
TGTGTTAGCATTACCCCTGGTTATCAAAGTTTATACACATTGATTGCTACAGTTTTGACAATGTTTCCCCCTCATCTGTATCCTGTATCGCAATATACTTCTAATAAATGTGGGAAAAAAATAAAACAGAATGTTGGGAATTTTAAGCCATGGATGTACTGTAACATTTGGTCCCTTTCATTAAAGGAATAATAGTAATGTGCTTAGTGTCTAAGTGTGTAGAAATCCCCCCCCCCACTAAAAAAGTATAGTAACCTTATTCGTGAGAAGAATATGATAATATTCACTGACAGGGAAACTACAAGGAGCAATTATCCCAAGCTGTGTCTTTCAGACAATGCTGTCAGTTTCTCCACTTTGATGAGTACAGCTGGGCTTGTGATGCAAGGGCAAGAAATTCCAGTGTGACTAGAAGACCAGGGCATTGGCTTTGGCATTAGTGATACAGAAGGAAAAATATCTGCCAGGAAAGATGGCTTTGTAAAATGTTTTTAGTAGAAATTATTATGGCAGCTTTTAAGTGGACATGCTCTCTGCTTGTGACCCCCACTGAAGCAGTTTATCAAATGTCCCTTTGCTTCTTTCTTTCTCAGAGACCCTTTGAAGCCAGAAAGCTCTACCAGAATACCCATATTTTTGATGTGTGTTTTTGCATGTATGTGTTTAGACACATATCACATTTGGAACACTTTGCAGTGTTAAGTATTATATGTCCCATGCCAGTTTTCTATAAATCAAATGATACTTCTAGAGTCTTTACTACTTCAAGCAAAGAAAATCAATTACAGCTGTGGCTTTTTTCTTTTTCCACTTCATTCCTTAAATTCATTTATCACCCAACCTTATAGACAGATTAAAGCTTAATTCTCAATTTTGTAAGATAATTTGAGTTATACTGATTAATTTTATTTCCTAAGATTTGCTCATGTTGGTTTACACCTATTTTTACTCACTGAGTACTGGATTTTTAAAAATGTACATCTTTGATGCTGGGAGTTAATAATTTAAAATAGAGTAAGGTACCATATGCTCTTGTGTTTTTTTTTTCTTTCCCTTTAAAAATAGTCAACTGCAAACATTACTGAGCGTAAGTACAGTACCTCCTTACATACACACCGAGACTGTTTTGTATGTGAGCTACGAACAACTAGAATTAAAACTTGTCCAAAGCCCCAAAGCCTGTTCTTCACAAAAGAACCTTTCTTACTGGATTGTTAGAAAGTGTTTTGAATGATGCATAACTAAGTAGAGTAACTAAATAATTGCTTTTGAGCATCTGGAGCTTTCCCATTAAGATTTCTATAGCCTTTTCTTTTGCTTTTTGTGGTTTAAGAAGTGATTCATGTTCAGTATATGAAAGTTCTGGGTTCAGCCCCTTGAGCTTTTGGTAGAAGGATCTCCATGGAACTAATAAATAAATCAAACAAATAATGTAAGAACTGAGGACAGCTGAGTACATGTGAGTTTATACACCAACATCTTTTCTTCCTGGGGAGAAAGGTATCTCTTGTACTTTTTAGTTTGCTAAATACAGATCTGGAAATACACCCAGTTTTCTTTGGGTGCATTTCTTAGGGTGTGTATATGGGGAGTCAAACAGATTGTAAACAACTACTTCAAACACTACCTGGAACTTCATAAAATAATATCAATACATTAATATGGGTAATCAATATTAATATGGGTATAGTATGAACATATTTCAACTAACAATAAATATAGTCAAGTGTCTTAATAATGTGAAATTTTAGATGTTGCACTGATGAGATATTTTCCATACAAATAGAAGAGCAAAGTGTAAAAAACCTCAGGACTTGTGGCTGTGTTAGAATTACAATGCAGCTGTCATTTTTGCATTTCCTGGCTTTAGTAAAACATTACTGTGATCCTCTGTCATTTAAATCAGTTGAGAACATGGATTTATCTTAATTTCCACCCTTTGTTTTCCCTTTTTGTGTAACAGTTGTGAGATATGATGATGTAAAGTGTTTCTACTTATAATGGCTTCAGCCTTGTCCCTTGGCAGCCTAAATCTTCTAGCTAATTCACTGATCAGTTAAATAGGCGAGGTTATTATTATTATAATTATTATTTTACATTTATATAGCACTTTCCTCCAAGGGGCTCAAGGCATTTTACACAGAGTAAATTACCAAATAGGAATTAATCCTTATATCACCCTGTGGGGTAGGTACAGTTACATAAATGAAATTCTACAGAAGTCTGTTGCAAGTCTCCACTCTAGCCCTAGACCCCAGTGAACCTGTCCTGCTTACCTGAAGATAAAGTGAAATGCTGTTGGCCTGACAGGGATTGGCTGGAAGCAAGATATTTGGGGAAAACGGTCCTGTGTTCTTGCTTTGGTGCTTTGAGCTACCTGGAGAGTAATGCTAATGGGAGCAGTTAGACATATGCATCAGTTTCACTTCCTTGGTTTTATTTAGTCCTGACACAGGATAAGTTAGGATGTGGTCCTGAAACTTTTCTGTGTACAAGAATCACCTGAGAGTGTATTTAAAATGCAGTTCCCAAGACTTCCTAGCCCACAGAGATTTTCGTTTAATAGATCAATCAGGGACCCTGTATTTTCAACCCAAGCCATTTTAAGGCAGGTGATACTCATGCTTTGAGAAATTAGAGCTAAGGAAGAATTATTAACACTCATTCTGTATATCAAAAAATAATGGTTCCAGGAGGCAACATGTCACACTATTCGTTATAGCTGGGACTAAGAAACCAAGTTTGAAAAGTCTAGAACCTGTGCTTTTGATTATACGACCATGCTTCCAGAAAAGGCAAGTAGAGAAACAAAGAATGGAGGGAATCAGTGGACGTGTGTGCGAGACACTGCCCTTAAGGACCAGCATCCCTGGCTTCTTTGGATCCTCAGGCTGGTTTGTGATGCCTGGGCATGGAGCACCATCACCTGCAGAGCTGGGCAGAACTATTTCTTGAATCTGTTCCTGAATTGCAAAGCACCTTGACCTCTCTAGTCAGCAAGTCCATCAGGTAAGTCTCACTCGTAGGACTTGTAATATTTAATTTTTCACTCAGTCCCCCAAGCAAGTCCTCTCCTTATAGGTACTGCCAACAAAATAAAAATTAGATTTTGCCAGGAAACCAAGAAAAGCTCTTTTTAAGCTTCCTGTTTACCAGAGTAGATCTTTTATGGGATGGGATGGGTTTTACTTTTTTTTTTTTATTTGAAACATTCTTACTCCATTTCTAAGGGAAAAATTTTTAACAGGAAATGGTTATGAACAATTTAACTGTTATTTTTCAATTGAATATTCCATTTGTGGCAATTTTGTTCATTTTTTCTTGAATTAATTTTTATTCAGTTTTCTTGAAAAATTGGGACAAGGAAGTATAGAAAAAACAGCACTCAGACATAATGGACCCAATGTTTTGCTTCTCTTCTGAACTTCTTACCCAGAGTGTGAGAATTCCATGGTAGGGTTTAGAGGTGCTTGTGGGATTTATCTGGGGTTTTCAGAAACCAGAAAAACAGATACATGGTATTATTAGTGGTAAAAATCCCCACTCTCTGTGTAAACTCTCCATACTCTTCACTAGGTCCCATTGTAAATGGTATTGAGATGATTTCTGGGTTCTTCTTTTTCTCAAATGTGTGTATCCCTTAGCTGTGGATACTAATTATAGCTGTTCTAAACATTTTGTGAGTCTTTCTAGCATACCTTTTTGTTGTTGGGAATTGTCTTCTGCGGCTGAGTTTTTCATCACTTAAAAAAAAAAATACTGTCATTTTTCCAGTCACTAAATGGACAGATTTCATTTAAAGATTCTAAAACCTTGTAGCTGTGAGGCAAAATAGCATTTATTCATTAGCAGAGGGGAGGCTGTAACAATAGGAGAGAGAACTTTGTAAAATATACTTGAAGTGATATCCTTATGAAAGTGCACTTTATATCCTCAGTAAAATTCTTTAAGAGCTATCATTCTGATCCCTTCAAGATTATATTATACCCAGGTGGATCAAGATTTTTCTGTAAGTTTAAACTATCTAGGGGACCCCTTTTAGGAAAAAACAATACAGAACTGTGATTTCAAAGTTAAGTATAGAGCCTTGGAAGGGGCCTGGCAAATGAAGAGCCCTGAAGTTTAAGCTCCATTAAATTCACAGTAAATCCACCTCTGCATATCCCCATTTGGGGCTTTACAGAAGCACTTTTAATAAATATTACTATTTCATATAATAACAAGAGTATTAAAAGATGATGTCCTATTTTAAATGTCTAGTCTTCAGGTTAAAAAATATTAAAGCATTGTAAAAATAATGGATGCCTACTTACCAACAGTGTAACTGGTTCCATGTAGTGCTCACGTAACGCAGGTCAACAAATACCAATAGAGCAGACATTTCTGTGTGTGTGGAGCCTGGTGTTTCAAGCAGTACTTAAGACCATAAACTGCAGGGCAGCAAAAAATGTCAACAGTTCCTTGAAGTTCTTTGTAATGGGATTATAACTGTGTTATGAAACTAATACAGAAACTGGAGTAGGTTGCATTTGACCCATTGTCTCTTTTCTCTTGGTTGGAAAAGATAGAAGAGACACTGTTGCCCCGCAGCATTTCATCTCTACCACCCATCCTACATTTAATTATTCTATTTCTTAGTGTCTTTAGTTATGTTAAGTGGATTAGTCTTTCTCTCTAGAACAAGATTGTAAATAAGCATCTTAAGAACAGAAATCACAATTTTTCTGAATCTTTCACTGTGCTGTAGTGCTACTGCTTCCTTGCCATTTTCTTTTCTCCTTTTCTAAACCTCTCCTGGTGCCTAGTCCCAGAAATCCTTTTTTCCTGGTGGTCTCCAGATAGGAGATGCTTTACTATTTTGAATTGAACTGCTCTGAAAACCTAAACCCAGCTCTACACTCCCCTTGCCCATTCCTCTCATCCTAGAACTCCCTCTTAAAGTAGCAAATGTTTTAGAGCTAAATGTAGACATTTAAATGGAAAAATGGAGGGTAAAAGATACTGGCCTCTCAGAAATGTGTGAGTTTCCATCCTCTGTGTAGCTCAGCCATTTGTTTCACCTCTTTTTCCTCCTTAGTAAGATGTCTATCTATAGTGCCCACCTAGGAAGCAATTTCTAAGGGTTCTAAGTATAAAGAAATAAAAACCAGTTTTCTGAGGCCCTCAGTGCGTTTAATGGCTGGTACCACTAACTGAAGTAAAATTCAAAAGCAAGAGGGTAATTGCAGAAAGACAAGTAAATCTGCAACATCACACACTGGCAGTGTCCAAATCCTCTGCCGAATGTCAGTTTCAGGCATCCTCTTTCATCAGGAAAATATGTGTTGCCTTTTACAGGGTAACCCTTAGGAAAATAAAATGTCATATATTTGAATTTCAGCCATATTAATAATAATTTTCATAAATTGGATTTTCTTGATTTTCAGAGTTTTCATGTATTAGTTCTTCCTTGCATATATAATCAACATTCTTTAACAGTGGAAAGATGCTGGATTCAATGTTCACAAAGTAGCTGTAGCTTGTTTAAAAAATAAATTTCATACCTGCCTTAGAGTTCATGTTTTAGACTCCTAGCTGAAAATGACTCTTGTACAGAAATGGTCTGAAACTCATAGCTTTAGCCAGATTCGCCCTCAGAAAGGAGTGATTTTAGAAGTGTGGTGTTATGTTTTGCACACATGAATGTTTGTGATACATATGGAAAATACTACGTGTCGAAAAAAATCTGTCCTAATTAAAGGACTTGTAACTTTTCATAACTCATTTGGACTAGCTTTTTAAATGTGTTCATTGCTTTTTATAAACCATTTCGAAATATCTCCATAATAGGATAATTTTGCCTAGTCCATGACTTCATATTTTAGACATATACCCCTGCAATTCAAAGTGTGGTTGGTTCAATAATGTAAAATCATCTGTTCATATTATTTGTCATAAATTAACTACCAAACAACTGCTTGAAAAATAATTGGTTTTGCCTTAGCATTGTATGCAGATTTGTCTAGATATTTATTTGAAGTAGTGTTTCCTCTAGGGCATATTTTTCAGCTCAGACCATCCCATACACTTAAATATTCATGTGGTTGATTATTTAGGGCCAGTAACTCTAGAACATTGGCTTAGGATAGTGTTTCTCAATAGCAGCACTACTGATATTTTGGATCAGATAATTCTTTGTTGGCTAGGTGGTAAATGATTATGTAAATATAAATTGTCATGTACGTAGCCTCTCCCCAACTAAATTAGTAGTATACATTACTGGCATGAACAAGAATTACTGTTTTGTTATTATTGCTGTTGACTTGTTTCTTTGTTGTTGTTGTTGCTGCTGCTGTTGTTTTCAGTGGAGTGGAAAAAAGTTTAATCTGACCTGAAGAAAGTCAATAGCTGCCAGCTGAGAACAAAAGCTAAGTTCTTCCCTAGAACTATGACAAGTTCTATTTTTAAATGTGAAATTACATAGGTGGGCCTCAGAGTTTCCCTTAATAACTTATGTGTTAGAGAAAGAATTCTAAGATTCTGCATAGATGCATATTTCATACTTCTTATTTATTTATTGGTCTTATGACGATCTTTCTGAAAGGCAGACCAAGCTGGCACACTGCTATTGACTTTAACTAAATTCCCCTTTCAACGTTTACTTGCCTCAAATAGTTTAATAGTTGATATTTTATCCTTAGTAGCACCTCGCTGAAGAGAGACCTAGTGAAAACTAAAACCAACAGGCAAATCCTTCTTTGCTTTGAGGAAGGAAGATGGCAGTTGCCCAAATAAGGCTTCACTCCACTGATTTTAGAGGGTCAAAGCTCAGAAATGAAAATTGGAGATTACTTGCTGAACAAAGAAACCAAAGCTATGCTTAACTTTTGGTTTCAACTACTTCCAACAACTAAAGGGAAAAAAAGAACCAGCAATTTAATATTGATCATGAACCTGGAGGTGATATAGCACAGTGGTAGAGCACTAGCCTAGCATGAGCAAGACCCTGGATTTTCCAGCATCAGAAAGAAAGGAAGAAAGGAAGAAGAAGTCATTAATCCTCATACTAATCATAGGAGATAGATACTGATACTATTCCATTCTCACAAATGAGGAAACTAGGGGACTGAGAAGTTAAGCAGCTAGCTCAAAACCACAACCTATAAAAGCTAGAGGCCCACTCAGTCTATACTCCACAGTCTATCATTGCTTCAAGTCCTTTAAGATGTATTAGAATTTAGGAGAAAACTGATAGCCTAGATTTTAAGAATCTATGAATAGATACTTGTCCAAAAACATAAATTAAGAAAATAATCTACCCCTTAGATTTAAGGAAAGGGAATGGACTGGGGAAATTAAAGGGGATACATAAATCAGCTACAAGTGCAATATATTATTTAAAAATATATAGTTCTTATGGAATAGTCATAGATATCACAGGTCTGTTCACAGAGCCTCAAAGTATTTTATAATCTCCATTTCAAATGAAGGTTGAGAGGATATTATTTTGCTTGTGACTGGCCTACAACAGATGATTTGCACTCTTCATTCACCATCAGACAATGCTGTCTCTAATTTAATACATTTTTCCAGAAAACAGAAGAACTTAGATAATAAATAAATAAAATTCCATTATTCTCTTTCAAAAAAAAGCATTATTTTTTCAGCATTTTAATACAATATCCACTAAAAAAAAATCCTAGAACCGGAATATAGTAGTTGAAAGGATATCTTAGCACTTAAATTTTTCTGAACATCAATATTAGCTAGTTAGTAAATGCCTTTAGTTTTAATTTATACTCTGATAGTATCCACTGAAACTCTCAGGTCATCTTTTTTATTATTCAAAAATTTTTAACATGACAACAAAATGATATCTCAACTCTATTCTCTAGCTTGTTGACTGGAGGTGAGACTCTCTTAAATCTGGTGTAGAAGAGAAGCATGCCTGAGCAGTTTGGGAAAGACAGGATATACCCAATTCTTTCCAAACATGTTTTGTTTTTATGGTATGTAATTAGATCACATTATAGTTCATATTAGAATAAGTTGGTTCAATCCACTGTTCATCTTCAACTCTAATGAAACCTGTGTTTCTAAAAACTGTAAAATTATATATATATAATATATTAATTATATATATTATATATTGACTCATTGTTTTAATGATTATTTTGTTTAAAATTGTGTCATGCTTATCATAAATCTAGCAAAATAGCTTCTTATATACATTTTAAGAGGCATGAAAATGTTTTAGGAGGGAAATTCAAACAGCTTTAAAAAAGTAGAAAATTTTTCATTTTATTTGTTTACATATTTTATACATAATCTAGACTATCACAGAAGCTTGTATTGCTAATTTTTAAAAATCATCTTACCCAACCTACATCTTTTTTTAGAATTTACAGGTTATAGGAAAAGGTATTGATAATGTGTTTGTCAGTAAAGCATTCTGTGCGATTTCCTCTCATAAAAATGAAACACAACATTCCTTGTAGTCTGTTTCATTTCTTAAGAGAATGTCTTGAAAATTTTTTTTAAATAAAATCAATGGTTTATCAGGCAGAGACTCTAGAACCCTCTCTAGAACCCTTTTTAATGTACTGGCTCTTTCCTTACAAATGAAGAGAACACTCTTTTTTCATTTGTTTATTTAAGAAGTTTTCAACAGTTTGCCAATCTCTAGTATGTGTAAAATCACAGCATTAAAGAATCACTGTTCCCAGATTCTGAACTTGGAGTTTGTAATAACCAACCATGGTTGCCAAATAAGAAAAAGGTTTTGAAACCTATCACCGTTTACCCAAAAGTTTTATAAGTGAAGATCACACTGCTGTCTGTGTAATAAAATAAGTAGCTAATCTGCATTGTTGACAGGTGAATTTTCTATATTCAGAGGAAATAGGAAACTTGTAGGAAGAATGTCTAACAGGTGTGCTAGAGTTCTTTCATGATACTATAGAAATACTGTGATTTATAACAGAAGAACCACTGTTAACTTGTAATATTTCTATTGAGGCAAGAAAAATCAAACCATTTCTTGGTTGTAGAAAGTCGTACTTCTTCAACAAGAAAATGTGAGGTTGATATATCTCCACTCCAGAGAGCACTAGGACTACTGCTAAGAGTGACACAGCCACTTTGCTCCTCAGTGGGAAATAGACATAGGGTGAAATAAATCAAGACAAATGGATGGGAAAGGAGATAGGATCAGGGGCATGGATGTTTAGTCAGGATAAATCACCCCAAGTGAAGATCAGAGAATATAAGGAACAAAGGAAGTGCCGGTGGCTTTAAAAGTAACAGTATCTAATGGATCCAGTCTGAGCTTACCAGACTGGTACAGCTGGAAGAGGCACCTAATGAAAGTTTGTTGTTGTTGTTGTTTGTTTGTTTGTTGTTGTTGTTTGTTTGTTTTTATTTTTTAAGAGAGAGGGGTCAGTGAGAGAGAGAGAAGGGCAAAATTTTATTTAGTTTTTCATGTGGCCTCTGTTGCTCTGACACTTCATTTTGTACGTGATGCTGGAGTTTGAACTTGGTTCCTTGGGCATGCCAGGCAAGCGCCACAACCACCGAGCCACCCCTCCAGCCCCTAAGAAAGTTTTTGAATGGATAAATGAATAGAAATACCCAAAATCATAAGATCACCAATCTACAAGCTCGGAACATGGGAATGATTAGGCATATTAGGAAGCTGCCATAAGCAGCAAGCTGCTAGACATTACAGGATCAGCCCTGCTAAATACATACATTTTCTCACTTTCAGTGAATTGTTATAATATCAGAAAATAATTTGTTTTCTACTAAATCTACTTCGATTTCTTTAATGACTGTCCCATTTAAGAGACCCTGAGCTATTAGGTTTCTGGAACATGGTATTCTAAGCACAGAGAGTTTTTCTGAAGTGCAAAGGGTGACCTAAAGAAATACAAATTTTATTTTCATTATTTCCCCTAATGATGGCAAAAGTTCTGAAGGCCTTTTTACTTTTTCCAGTTGATACCCGAGTATTCTTTCCATGCATTTTAATATTTTGGTTGTCCATATTTATATCAACACCTTTCTGTAACCCTGAACAAATACTGTGACCCTTCAGTTTACCTCTTCCCTGCTCAGAAAAATTCAATTCAGTACACAAACTTGGATAATTTATTGCATACTCCTTGTTCCAGGATATTCTCCATTTTCTTAACAACAACAACAAAGTTTAATTGAACTACAAGTCTACACCAGGCATAGTGTAACATACTGGGGTGAAAACAAATAATTTATAAGGCAAGATTAATCCAATTACAGATTCCTATGGAATCCTGACTTGTTCTGTACATTTACCACTGTCCTTTATCTTTCACTTTCTTCAGGCCTGCCTTCTTCTTTTGTATGTGATATTACACAAAAATTACAGCTACCCCAGGTTTCTTACTTTTATCCCTGTACATTATAGATATAAAGCAACCATGCAGTGGCTCAGATGCAGTTTAACATAGTAGATCTAAGCGTAGGCTTACATGTAAGTATGTGTGAGAGTGTGTGTGTTAGGGAGGAGGGTGAATAATAGACCTATGAGAACTATTCCCAACTGATCCACTTCAAGTTTGGTTTCAGGCAAATGATACATAAATATAGCTCCTCTCTTTGTGCTTGGTTATTTTTATTATAATGTATTCCTTTGGTTATTTTTATTATAATGATTGTCTGCACAGTACAGATTGGTATTATATTATTGTTACCTCTAAACTCCAGTATTGTCTAATCCAGTTCTCCTTCCTGAGGTTGGTATGTTTACAGACTCTTAGCTCCTTGATTCACAAAAGTAATCTTAATGTTCTTTCTAAAATACAGTAATGGTTTCCTTGTACTCCAGTTCACATTGTGTTTGAGGGAGAGTCGCCATAAGTAATGATGTTACTTTCCTTTCACACCACAATCACAAACTGGAGAGTGGTTTAAAAATCTCACATTTTGCAAGGGACTGTGAGAGATCACCATCTAGCCTTGGGGAATGGCTGAAATGTTTAGGTTAATTGTCTAGATAGGACTTCAAAAGTCCATGAACATTTACTTTAGAGTTACAAGGAATTCTAAAGTCACCAAATCACATTAAATGTCAGGATAAACCTCTTGGTTTTACTAGAGGAAAATGGCATTCGTTCATTCATTCATTCATTCATTTAAAAAGCAAAATGCCTGTTTTTTAAGATGAAGTTATAGTGTATGCAAGGGCAGCATCCATGAAATCCATGCAGCCATTTACACTGTGGCAAGAAGCCATGGCAGGCAGAGTAGCAATCTTGCAGCATCCATGAGCAAAACCTTGCCTATAATGTGACAGTAATTTTAGCCTCTGTAGAATTTGTTACATGTAACTGCTTGTTCCTTTTCTTTATAAGCAAGTTTTTATTTCCATGAGTAAACAAACTTATGAAATGGTCTCAAGCAGCAAATAACTTTGGAAGCCAGGCAGTGTAAACTAATGTTTGGTTTACAAATGTGCTGTGATACTAAAGGATTGGCTACTTTCATAATGAACCTTAACAACAAATCAGGGGTTTGAGGATAAGTAGTTGAAATAGGTGAAGGAAAGTAAGTATGCTAAGAACAAATGCTGTGCCTGAGAAGTAGATGTCTCCATTTGGAGGGAAATTATGCAAAATCCAGCCTGAAAATAATGATGAGAGAGCCAATAAGATATATGGTAAAGAGAGTAGGTTGACATTAGGCCTCCATTTGGATTCCACAAGACTGTTTACTAAGTGAATGTGAATCCCACATCCCCCAAAATCCCATCTTTCTGTCTATTTATGTGGAGCAAAGATAGCAAAAGCACATTTTCCTCCCTCATTGCTAGACTCTTTTTTTTTTTTTTTTTTTTGTCCCCAGTCTATGAATCAGCTAACTAGGCAGGGTCATTTTCATGAGCTCTCCCAGTGCCAAGAGACACCAAATGTTGAAGGAGATCAAAGGGACAAAGAATTATAGAGGCATTGAGCCACTTTTCTTAGGACCCTGAGTACAATGTGAGCAGTCTACTTAGTTCCAGGCCCCAAACCAAGTATTTTGTAGCCGTCACAGCCTGGATTTCTTGGGAAGTTCTCCCTGTTGCTTTTCATAGTTTAGATAATCCACATGAACAATCCTGATTAAATCAGTTGCCCCTAGGCAATAGGCAAAAGCATAAATGGCTTTCAGGAGACAGAAGTCCAAAAGTGTATATTCTCTCTCTCCCCTAACCCCTCTATATTTCCTTGTTTGTCCAGTTATTAAAATTCTTTTTTTCTCCAAAATTCTATCTCATGTGATTAAGTAAGTAGAGGTACTGCTGAAAAGATGCTGTGCCCTAATTCTTTTTATGATTCAGATTTTGATTTTAAATCACATGACCTGAGTTGCTATGATGGTTCTGAACAGTTTTTGGAAGGCTTTTATCCAAAGGGAGGTTATCCAGCAATATTGTGGAAGGTCACTAGGCATTTGTTTCTTACATCTGATTCTTTTTAAACCAGGCAATTACTCTATCATTTAATAAACCTTACCTCAAAGTTCACTTGAAAGAAAGCTCATAAGATTTAAAGGGAAAAAAAATCCCTAAAAATAAAAGTTAGGCTAGGCTAGGCCAGGGTGGGAAATTCCATTGTGGCCAGAAGCCCATGGCAGGTAGACTGGAATTTAATGAAGGAAACTGCTGTGTTTTTGTGTCTTTCTGTATGTTTTTCCTTTAAAACCAAGAGCTGGGCAGGCATCCCATTCGACCTGACGTGACCCAAGCAAATTGCTTCTTATATAAAAACAACTGCAGACTTTGAGAATGTGAAAATGCACTGTATCCTTCTCCAACTGAGGGAAAGGAAAGCCTGAGAAACAGGCCAGCCTTGTCAATACTCATTGAGCTGAACTCTCACTCAAACCTGATAAAGAGAGATTAGAACGAGCTCCCTTATGCCAGAGGGATTCATTATAAGTTAGGCTTCTTTACTTTTCATTTCATAAGCAAGTACAATGGTAGCTGGAAAATGCATTTCTTAAAGGCAGGCTTTCCTGTATGAAACGATACTACGCACAAGTTTTTAAAGTCTTTTCATGGAACTAGCACTTAAATTTTTTAAAAAACCTACATTAAATAAAAAGACAATGAGAAGCATTTCCCTTTTCTACCACAATCTTGGGCAAGCAAAGGAGAAGAGATTCAGGGTGTGTCCACTGATATTGCATTCAGATGTGTTGTCTTGGCTTGTGTACTGACAGATTTATTTAAAAAACAAAGTTTAAAAAATGCATTGTGTGCTAGTGAAGTCACTTCATAAATCTTTTCCTTTATGAATTATTTTGATCACAAGCCTCGTTGTTTAAATCACTGAAGGACTATTCTCCTTAAAAGAAAAATGCCTTCATTTTCAAACTGTCAGTTCAAAAGCCAGCAACTTCCCCTGAACAAAGAAAGAGGGACCACGTAAGTCCTGACTCTAACATAAAGCATAATCCAGCTTAGATTTACTGTGGTTCATGGAAGAGACTTGTTTAAAAAATTTGGACCTAAAATCCTTAGTTTCCTAGTAGTTGATTTAGTTCGAAATGGTGATTCTACTTCAGGAAGAAAACAAACAAACAGGGGAACACAGTCTTTGATGCAGCTGGTCTGTCAGAGGGCGGAAGGTTAGAATTAGAATACTCTTCAAGCTGTTGCTGAATAATGAAGGGTAGGGCTTCCTCATTGGGCAGTTACCACAGTCCCCTGGGAGCTCAGAGGACAAATATTACCTAATGTGTACAAAGACTTTAAATGTTAAATTGATTATAAGCTGAGTGAGTAAGGTTGGATAAGACTCATGAGGACTGAGTCTAAAAGGACCCACTAGTCAATAACGTAGCTAGAAGTCACAGGGCTCCAGTGGGCCAGGAGTTCTCAGGGTTAAAGGGTTGGGTACCAATAAGAAGTCAGTTAGATTCTTGACATGAATGAAATCAATACAAAGAAGAAAGAAAAGCAAAACAACATGTCAGAATATATGCATATATGATTGGATGATTTTTTTAGCTACAAGATGGATAAGAATCTCCCTAACAAAAGCGTAATATGCTTATAGTCAAAGACCTTGTCTTGCTCTTCATTTGTTTTCCACACTTAGAGTGTTGAGACATAAAAGTAAATAATTAATATTTGGTCTGTTTTTACCAGTTTGCTAAGGTAATTGGCCCAATAGAATGGTAGGTGGTTCCAGGTTAAACACTAGAGGTTCTCTGGAAGAGATGAATTTGAAACTAAATTCAACATGGAAAGAGCAACCCTCGGCATTAGATAGTCTGTTTCAGGTTCATTGTTTCCAGAATTATTTTTGGTCATTTACTGCTTCAATCGTTGATCTTTATTTTGCTGTTGCTCCATGAAAGGAACAAGAATTTTATGGAAGAATATCATATATCAAGCAAGTTTATATGACAGAGGAAACAAGTTGCTAATGTGAGAGATGAGGAAGAACATTAACAGAAGATACATACTGTTAGGTTAAGTGATAAGCACTGTAATTGAATCTGATCTCATTCAGAGTAGGCAGTTACAGGGAATTGTTGAAAGCTGACTCTGAGACTGACTACCTAGATTTGTGGTTTTGTGATCTACAAATGAGATTGTGATATTATATGTTTTAAAATTTCTATGAAAATTGTTTAAGTTACTTAGCAATCATGTATCTTAGAATAGGCCTAAAAAATGGCAAGTATGGTGTTACTCATTTTCTTTATGATCTTTGCCTCATGTTAAGTGGCTGTGTCACAACTGGAAATACTAGTAACCGTCTAAGCAGATTCCAATTGGGTTGCTTCTTTTGAGAAATGTTTGTTTAGATCATTTGCCCACTTATTAACTGAGTTATCTTTTGAGTTGGGGAAGTTAAGTTTTTTAAGTTCTTTATATATTCTGGATGTTAATCCTTTGTCAAACGGTAACTAGCAAAGTTTTCTTCCATTCAGTAGGTTCTCTCTTCATAGTCTTAATTGTTTTCTTTGCTGTGAAGAAGCTTTTTGATTTGGTACCATTCCATTTATTAATTGTTGGTGTTATTTTCTGAGCTTTTGAGATCCTATTGAGAAACTTGTTGCCTGTTCTTATATATTGAAGTGTCGACCCTATGCTTTCTTCTGGGAGTTGCATAGTTTCTGATCTATTTCTTAGATCTTTGATTCATTTTAAGTAGACTCTTGTGCAAGGTGAGAGATAAGGATTTAGTCACATTCTTCTACATGCGGATAACCACTTTTAACAGCACCACTTGTTAAAAAGGCTACCTTTTCTCCAGGGAATACTTTGGGTACCCTTGTCAAGGATCAGATGTCTGTATCTGTGTGGGTTAGTCTCTGTGTCTTCTATTCTGTTCTGTTGGTCTATTTGTCTGTTTTATGCCAGACCATACAGTTTTGTTATTATAGCTCTTTAGCGTACTTTGAAGTGAGGTGTTGTAATGCCCCCAGCATTGCTTTTTTTTTTTTTTTTTTCTTGCTTTGGCTATTCTGTCTCCCAAATTTCTTATTTCTTACAGTAGTTTTCTTTGTTTATAACTATCTGACTTATATAGATTATTCAGGTTAATTTAATTACAAATGTTTATTAGCCACATTTAGTAAGAGAAATACATAGCACTTTCCTATATGTTATGAGTGAAGTTTTTATAGTGAGAAAAAAGTTTCTCTATTAGGAGAGGAAGATCTATTGGTACTTAATTCTAATGTGATTTTCTATATCAATTTCTAAGTACTGTAAAGACCTGGAGAAATGAAACAACTAAGTGGCTAAATGAGCTGAACAAATATATTAGATGAAGGAGAAAAAGGAGTTTGTGTTTTATTAAGTTAGATGGGTTTAGTAAATGTCTCAAGGCTTTACTTAAAGTCTAGAAGTGTTACACCTTAGAATATAGATGTTGGCCCAGGACTAACAAATAAATTCTATAAAAATGGACAAAACTGAAAAATACAACCAAAGTGCCACAATGTCAAGCAGTAATTTAATTATCTGCTACATTGAAATTTCATTATATGAAGAAAAAAGTAACAGAATCCAGAGTCTATGTATCATATCATATCATATACAATGTTCAAATACAATTAAAAAATTACTGGTCATGGATACAGGATAAGGTGACCTGTAATGAAGGAAGGAAGGAAGGAAAGAAAGAAGCAAAAAATATAAAAATGAAAATGAAGCAATTAATAGAAGTAGATCCCTAGATGATCTAGAAGTTGAAATTAGCAGACAAGGGCTTCAAAGCAAATATAATAAATATATTCAATACTTTAAGAAAATTAAGTTATGATGAGAGAATAGATGAGAAAATAAACAGAGAAATGGAAACTATTAAAAAGAACCAGAAAGTTGAGCTATAATAACCTCTGCAGTTTAAAAAGGAATCATGAAAGAGGCTTTAAAAAAATTGGAGATGGCAGAAGAAAATGTCACTAAACTTGAATACAAATCAGTGGGAAATAATGTAAAGAACTGAGGAAAAAGAGTAAAGAACTGTGCAGAGGGATTAGAGTCAGTATTAAGAGTCTTATAGCATCTAAGGGCAAAAGAAATACAATTATTAAAAAGAAGCAAAGGTTAAATTACAGTATATGAAATAAAAATTGTTGTAAAGACTTACCAGCAGATTACAGGTAGCAGAAGAAAAACTGGGGTAGATATTATCATTTGATGAATCATAGCTGAAAACTGTCCAAAATTTAGTGAAAAATAGAGAAAATTATTAGGCATTGTATTCAAACATTTGTAAACCAAATATACAGAGAAGAATTTCAAAAACAGCCAGAGTGTACTAAAAGAACATTATCTATAGGAGAACAATTAAATAAACAACTGACTCTTCATCATAACTGAATTGCCACTTTTAAGTGATCAAAAAACAAAAATAATTCCTTTACAAGAGCTAAATATATAGCAAAAATATCTTCCAATTATAAAGAAATAAATAATTTCTTATTGTCAGCAGAACTACAAGAAATGTGAAAGTCATTTCTTGAGCTTGAAGGGAAATGATACAAATGGAAACTTGGTTTTAACAAAACAATGAAGAACACTAAAAATTTCAAATATCTAGTTGTACATTTAAAAAAAATCTTTGCATTCTCATTTCTTTAAGAGAAAACTGACTAATGCAGGTTTGTCACATTTTTTCATGATCTCATAATATTTGCATATGAAAAATATATAAAAACACTACAAAGGACAAGATGGTAATAAATAAAATTAATATTCTCATAAGATTCTCACATTGATTTGGTAAAATATTAAGTTGACATAAACTATTAAGTTAAACAGGAATATAGTAATCCCTGGAACAACTGCTGAAAACTAAGACAAAAAGATGAGGCCAATAATAGATTCAAATGCAATAATAAAATATTAATTTGACCCATTAAAAAAGGGAAGACATGCAAAGGAAAAAATGGTAAATCTAAACCAAACCATATCAATAATTCCATTCAGTGTAAATGATCTTAATGTGGCAACTAGAAGACAGATCATCAGACCAAATCAAAAAGCAGGACTGTTGATATTCTATCAGGAATGCATTTTAAATATAATGATATAGATATCTTAAGAGAAAAAGGCAGGAAATATACATATGATGCAAGCAGTAAGCATGAAAAGATGGATTTGCAATATTAGTATTATTCAGAGTAGAGTATAAGACAAGAAGTATTGCTAAAGATATAGTTGAATTTTTCATAATTATGTGTGTTAAGTAAGTCACCATGAACACACAAGCCAAAAACATGTGGGTACAAAATAAGAGGAAACTAGACAAAGTAAAATCCCCAATAAAAAATAATGGGATTTTTAACATCCTTCTCCTAGTACTTAATAGAACAAGTAGACAGAATATCAGTAAGGATATTCAAGATTTTAAAAGCACCATCAACTACCTCAACCTACTTGACATTTATAGAACACTATTCCCACGTTAGGAATATGCGTTCTTTACAACCTAACCTGCAACTTTTAACAAAAGACATAGACCACTTTCTGAACCATAAAATGAATTTTCAAATATTTTTAATGATTGAGACACTAAAGAATGTGTTCCTTCATTGTATTGTAATTGGAAAATTTTAAATCAATACAATGTGTAGAAAAAAATACTTTGAAATTAAACATCAAATTTCTAAATTTGAAATTTTAGAAACCATGCTCCATGGTTAAAAGGTCAAGAGAAAAGTTATAAAATACGCTAAATTAAATTATGTAATATATTAAAATTTATGAAATGATTATATGAAAATGTAACACGATAAAATTTATAAAATGGACTGAAGAGGGGATTAGTAGAAATTTAAAGCTTTGAATCTTAAATTAGAAGAAAGAAGAAAAGTTTGAAATCAATGATGTACGTTTCTACTTTAAGAAAATTTTTAAAAAATTATTTTAAACCTAAAGTGTAGTAGAAAGAAGGGAATAAATAACAAAAGTAGAACTCCTTCAAACAACAATCAATCAAGAAGGGGTTGAGCAACCCCAGTACAAAAAAGAAGAAAAAACAAGAAAGAAGAATTAACAAAAGCAAAACTTAAATATTTGAAAAAATTAACATAATCAATAAACCTCTAAGAAAAATATCAAGAAAAAAGGTAGAAATTACTGATACAAATAATGAAAGAAATGACATCATTACAGTTTAATTTGTATCATTATTAAAGAATAACAAGAGAATATTATTAAAATTTTAGCATTAATTTCAATAAATTTGGTGAAATGAATTTATTTTAAGAAATGGTATTAAAATAGACATAGCAAATACAGAAAATCTGAATTAAGAATAAAGAAATTGTATTTGTTAACAAAAACATTTCTAAAATGAAAGTCCTGGGGCCACATAGTTTCCCTGGAGAATTCTATAAAACATTTAAGGAGTAAATAATGTTAATCCTATACCAACTTTTTCAGAAAATATAAGAGATGAAAACATTTCCAGATCTGTTTTATGAAATCTTCATAATCTTATTAGCAAAATTGACAGACATTACAAGAAAATAAAATTATAGACAGGTGTCTTTCATGGTTCTAGGTACAATAATCATCAACAAAATCTTGGCAGATAAATATACCAATGTGTTAATTGTAATAGTCCATTATCAAATGGAATTTATCTCAGGAATGGAAGTGCAGTTTAACTTGTGAAAAAGTTAATGTAAATTGACCAAATTGCTAGAATAAAAGAAAAAATATGATCTCAATAGATGCAAAAAAAGCATTTGAAAAAAATCTAATAGGGGCTCATAATAAAAACTTAGAGAATTGGAATAGTGGCAACTTCCTCAATCTGATGAAGGGCTTCTGTGAAAACCTATAACTAATATCATACTTAATGATGAAAGAATGAAGCTTCCTTCATAAGATATAGCACAAGGCAAGGTTATCTGTTCTTACTACTTATACTCAACACTGTTCTAAAGATCCTAGACAGAGTAACACAGTAAGGAAAACAACTTAAACTTATAAAGTAAAACTGCATTTATGCACATATACCATGATTGTTTTCATTAGAAAATCTGACGGGATATACAAAATAACTACTAGAGCTAATAAATGCATTTAGAAAGATCATAAGATCAATATAAAATATTGAATGTATTTTATATAGCAGTAGAAAATAATTAATAATAAAATTTTAAGGCAATTTATAATAGCATAAAATACTTAATAATAAATTTAACAAAGAAATGTAAAGTTTCTACATGCAAAACTAAAAAAGAGAACACAATATTTTTAAGGTATCATTTCTTCCCACAGTGATCTACAGATTCAACAAAATCCCAGTCAATAGCTTAAATTTTTTTTTTAGTATTTAGAGAAATTTTCTTGTTGGCTTTAACATTTTTTTTATGGATTTGAAAAGAACCTAGAAAAAGAAAGATTTATACTACCTAATTTTCTTCTATAAATATGCAGTAATAAAGATAGCATGACACCAATCCCCACTTCTCTGTTCCTCCCAAACATAGGTCACTGCAGCAGAATAGAGTCCAAATGGCAACTCTAAATATATAGTCAATTGATGCAGCCAGAGGAACCAAACAAATTTAATTAGGAAAAGAAAAATCTTTTCAAAAATGGTACTGAAGCAACTAGATAAAAAATAGAAAAACATTGAACTTTAACCTGACTCTCCACAATATACTGAAATTAATTTGGCTTATAAGTACCTGTGCACAACAAAAGAAGATTATAATACTTCTAGGATACATAGGAAAGACATTTCATGCCTGAAGTAGGCATAGATGGTCTAGACCCAGAAAGACCTAAACCTAAGAGAGAAAAATAACTGATAAATCAGACTACGTCCAGATTAAATTTTTCTATTAATCAAAAGGCATTGTTAAGAAATTTAAAAGTTAAGCAGACTAACTGGGAAAAAATATATTTTCAATACCTATGCCAACAAATGATTCAAGTCCAGAATGCATGAGGAGTGCCCACAAATAACTAAAACATAGACAAACAATTTAAAGTGGGCAAAAGACTTGATTAGGCACTTCACAAGTGAAGTTCTAAGAATGGTCAAGAAATTAATAAAAAGGCATGCAGCTTCATTATACACCAGAGAAATTATACTATAGTATAATTATAGTTCATACTTAATAGATTGACTCAAATAAAAATAAATGGCTCACTAAAGTGTTGGCAAGATATAGAATAATTGGAGGTACCATCTTACTTTTGCTATTGGCAACATTAAATAGTACAACCATTTTGAACACTGGGTCACCATCTTATAAACTTAAACATACTTCTGACTTGGTAATTGCATTCTTAAGTATTAACCAAGATGATATGAAAATTATGCCCTCAAAAAGATTCGTACAAGAATGTGTGTAGAGGGGTTGGGGATTTAGCTCAGTGGCAGAGCAGCTTGCCTAGCACGTGCAAGGCCCCGAGTTCGGTCCTCAGCCCTGAAAAAAAAAGAATGTGTGTAGAGACTTTATTGATAATTGCCTAAGGCAAGAAGTACTCAAATGTGGTTAAACAAATTGTAGTATATTATAGAATAGGATTCTAATAAGCAAACAAAACAAGAGAGTATGACATGCACAACATTGTAAATGGATTCAGAAGTGTGCAAAAGGAGCCACAGCACAAAAGAGTACACTCTGTTGAGTCCATTTACATGAAGACGAAACTAAGCTTGATTGATAAAAATCTGAATATTGGTTGCTTACAGAAGGTAGGAATTATCCCAAAAGGGCACAAAGGAAACTTCTCTCTTATAGGGTGTTAGTTATATTTATCAAATGTTTTATATTATACACTTAAAAATATGTGAATTTTAGGAAACAAAAGCCAAAATAAACATACAAAATTACATTGAACTAAAATGCTTCTGCCCAGCAATGAAAACAATCAACAGAATAAACAGAAAACTAAAGAATAAGAGAAAATATTTGCAAACTGTACAAGTGACAAGGGATTAATGTCTAGAATACACATGGAACTCCAAAACCTCAATGATACAGAACAATTCAAGTTTTAAAATTCACGGTAGAGTTAAATAGATATTTCTTAAAAGAATGTATAAAAATGGCTAATAGGTATGTGCAAAAAAGCTCAACATAGCTAATCATCAGAGAAATGTAAATGAAAACCACAAGGAGATATCACCTTACCCCAGAAAGAATAGCTATTACCAAAAAAGCCTGAAGATAACAAGAGCTTCTGACGATGCGGAGAAAAAGGAAACTATGTATGCTGTTGGTAAGAATGTAAATTTGTACAGTCAATTTGGAAAGCTGTGGCGGTATCTCAAAAATTAAAAAATAGAACTACCATTTGATACAGCAATCCTACTACCGGGTATGTATCCAAAGGAAATGAAATCAGCATGTTGAAGAGACATCTGCACTACTAAGTTTATTGAAGGGGTATTTATAGTAGCCAATAAATGTTAGCAACCCACAATCTATCATTTGATGAATGGATAAATAAAATGTGAGATATATACAATGGAGTACTATGCAGTCATAGAAAAGAATGAAATTCTGTCACTTTTTACAATGTGGATAGAATTGGAGGACAATGTTTTAAGTGAAATAAACCAGGTATAAAAAGAACAAATTCTCCATGATCTCACTCATGTGGAATCTACATAAGTTGGTCTCGTAGAAGTTCAGAGAACAGGGGATACCAGAGGTTGGAGAGAGAGAAGTGAGGAAGGAATTGGGAATGATTAGCTAATAGGTCACTAAGTTACAGTTAGATAGGAAACATAAGATCTTGGGGTTTATTGCATGGTATAGTGACTATTAGATAATGCAGTTGTGTATTTCAAAAAACTAGTTAAGAAATGATTTTGAATGTTTGAATCATGTGAAATGCTTCCTCCATTTTGCTGACAGCTTCCCTGGACCCTGTCCTGATTGTTCTTAAAAGCTGTGCTAAAACTTTTCTTTTTCTGCCTATGGCTCTGATTCCAAGAAATGTGATAGAACATAAATTGTCAGGATTTGGAAATTCAGGGGATGGTCAGTGTTAAGGGAAAAAAACTACCTAATAACGAGCCTAGAGATGGCCTAGGATAGGGGTTGCTACTTCAGGCGAGCGTTCACTGATGATGTTCGTTTTTCTCTTTCGTGAATCATAATGTTTTCTAAAAATGCTTCAGTTCTTGAGCAAGAAGGAGGAAAAAGAGTCCTTCAAGTTTACTTTTTGTCCGATTACTGTTTGCAAAATTAACAGCCAACTCTGGCTTAAAAACTTCAAAAAATGTCAGGACTTTTAAAATTTTTCCTTCTCCTTATTTCTGCTATCCAACCATGGTTTTTGTTTATTCCCTGGTTTTCACTATACTTTTAAATAGTCAGAGCCAAAGGAAAGAATAATAGAATATTCAAAGCTGAAAATAGCAAAGATTTCAGTTTCTTCCTAAATGTAAGCTTGCCACCTCTGAGTTTAACTGTGAAGCTCGTGTTCTGGCAAGATTATCTTAAGATGGAGAATTATGTTTCACCTAAAGCACTTTTTGTGTTTTTAGCTTATTTAGGTGCCATCAGGTCTTATTTTATTCCTTCCAACACCACCAACAAATATTGCCCAAGTCTAACAGTAATGGAGCCTTTCATTAATGGTGAATATTTATTAAAGCACTTAATACCTGAATTATGAAATGTAGACACAAGCACATTAACCTGGCTGAGTTATTTCCTTTCTTAGTTTTTTTTTCTTTTGTTGTTGTTGTTTTAACACATGTTTTAGCCCAGTCTATCAACGCCAGATGGCAACTACATTTTGATACACTGAATATTTACCAAATCATGTGGTATGCTTTTGAAGTATTTTTTATACCCTTTCCATCAAATGAGCTGACTCATCCCTCATTCATTTATTCCTGCTTTTAACAAGTTGCATTTTTAGAAACTTAACCTCAGCTTTACTGAAGTGATAAATGATGTTTTTAAATGGTGCATCAGAAGTTCAGAAGGCCTGACTACATCTTATGTCCTATGAATACCATGTACATTGCTCACTTTTTAATGTTAATAATGCACTAATTTCCCTCATATATTTTCATGAAATGTCATTCCAACTACATAATCATATTGGCAAAAAGGAATATGTTTGTATGTAGAGGGCTTTAGATATTGGGGAAATTAAAAGAATTTATGGTTAAAATAATTTAAAATGACCATGAAATTAAAAACTGAGAAACCGATATTTTTGTCCCAGGCCTATATACATAGCCTACTGGAAATAGGCAGAGACCTTATAATAGTAATAGGAATAACAACAATTATTATTCTAATGATAGGAAGAATGTGATGACTAAAAAGCCCCAGAATACTAACTCGTCCATGTTTTCTTGGTCTTGATGGAAATATACATTTGCAGGAACAACTCTTAGCATATTTTCTGTAAATAGATGGTATTATTTTTTAGTTTAGGAATATGAAAAAATGACAGAAGAAAGTGTTGACAGATAAAAGTAGATGGCATAGAGAAAGGTGGGTGGAGGCCACTGCATATGCTAAGAACTATTCTGGTCTATTGATCTCTGAAGACTATTCTCAGTTATCATTTAAGTTGTTATGGCTACTATTCAAAGATTTTTCAGAAACAATATAAAATTTTGCTCATTTTAATAATATTAAAAATCAGTGCTTTTTAAAAAGAGTAGGAATTTTCTTTGTGAAGTTTTTTTCTAAATTATACTTTGATTATTATTATTTTCCCCCTTTTTTTAAGAGAGGGACAGCGAGAGCAAGAGTAAGAGAGAATCACTTTTATTTAGTTTTTAATGTGACTTTTGTTGCTCAGACACTTAGTTGTGTTGTTTGAACCCACAGCCTTGTGCATGCCAGGCAAGCACCGTAACCACTGAGTTACCCACTCCAGCCCATTTTGTTCCCTTTTCAAAAACAGATGTTGGGGATGTTTGGAGAGAGTCAAACAGAAACATTAAGAGGCCTATTCAGCTTTACAGATATCACCCAGGATACTCAAATCCATTTTCTTTTCTTTACTTTTCTTTTTTAAACAGGAATTGTACCCCAGGAGTGGTTAATCCCTGATCCACATCCCCAACCCTTTGTATTTTTTCTTTTGAGACAGGGTCTTGCTGTTGCTTAGGACCTCACTAAGTTTTGGAGTCTGGCTTTGAACTTGCGATCGTCCTGGTTACGCCTCTTGAGCTGCTGGAATTACATATGTGCAACACCATACTCACTAATTCAATTTATTTTCCATCTCTTTAGTATAATTAAAATTGTTTTTGAAAATGCATATAAAGAGTTTGTATAGTGCCAAGTCTGGAATAGGTTCTCAAAAGTACTAATTGCTTTGTTAATTTAGTGTGTATAAACTCCAAGCATAATGCCTAATGCATTGTATATAGTTATTATCAGTATGTTATTACTATTGCTGTTATTATTACTGCTTTGAAAAGGAAATCTCCAGTGAGCTACTAGAAGTTATGTCATTAATCTATCTTTATATAAAAGGTTTTAGAAATATACAATCTATAGTGTAAATTTAAAGTAATTCAAGTCAGTGAAAAAACACATTCTAGAAGCCAACCACCATCAACAATACCAAATTTATTAAAGTTTGGATTAGAGATAGCATTTTATAGTTACAAAAGAACTTGAGATCAAGTCACTTTTATCCCTATGGCACATGTGGAATTTCTCTTTCTGAATACTCTGTCAGCTTATTCACACGCATGATCCTTTAAGAGAGGAAGCATGTCCTGATGAAGTACACCTGTGAGTCACAGAACAGACTTGAGCCCACTATGTGCCCTTTTAAATTTTGTAGATCTACATTGTTAGTGCTTTCTTTAGAAAAGAATTGCCTGGAATTCCACATTCTTCTATTAAATGAGCCCAGAAGATTTTATACTGACCCTTTCATTTTTAATGGCCCTTTTGTGTGTAATCAGCTTCTCAAGAACTGGAATTTCTGGATTCTATTTATCTTTGTTATTTTATGAGTTTCATTTGAACGTTTCTAACTTGATGGAGACTCATCTGATTGAATGTTTGGTTAATCGTGAAAAGTAGGAGACATTGCTGTAAAAGCATTGTGACGAACATAGAAAAATAAGAGTTTCCATATACTTTATAGCATATTTTCTCTCTGAAAGAACCATAACAATGAAAGAACCAAGGATCTTCTTTGAGTTCTCTGCCAGTTTAAGGAAATAATTAAATTAGCATGTTATTTGGAGAGAGAAGAAATAGATGGGCATAGGTTGTGTTTTTTAACATACATGTATCATTTAGTTACATTGGTTGCTTAAAATTGTATTATTTTTAAGTTTTTAAGTATCTAATTTTTAAGCTTTTTGATTAGCCAAAAACTAGAAACTGAAATTAATCATATTTGCTTTATACTTGTTTCACAAGGCACTACTTTGTCTATCTGAATGGCTCCAGTTTGCTGCCTTTGGGGTTGTTAATGATAATCTCATAATCATGTCAATGTTCTAGAACACATTGCTCTAAATTTTAGTCAGGCTAATGTGCTATGTTTTCTAAATTTTCTCTGTATTTTAGAACAAATTTCATTTTCGATAGGCTGCTATTCTTCTGGATTACTGTTTATAATTTATCAAACGCTGTATTTTAGGGGGCATTCTTTCTATCTTGTGTAATGTAACATTATTATATTATGTAACACAGATTAATAAAGTAGTTAACAGCACACTTTTATAAATGACACTTTCTAAACATAAGATATTATAATTCTACTAGTGCTTTACAAGACTGAATATGGAGAGTATTTCTTTAATAAGAAAAGAGAATCAGGTCTTCTCATTTACCTCATAACACTTAACTCATTCTTTGAAAATATTAATTATTAAAACAAAATTCTAAGCCAAATGCTTTGCACAGTAAGTGCTCAATGGTTTCTATTATATGTGATACACTATACATATTATTGATATTAAGAAAATTCAATAGTTATGGTGTGACTAGTATAAAACCTACATGTAATAGATAACAAATATCAATTTTAATTAATAATAGGTTCCTCAGTATACTTTTTAATGAGTGATAAGACAATAGCAAGAAATGTCATAACAAATTTAATGCCACAGTTAAAATAATAAACAGACAAAGCATGGCACAAAATGCACCTAATTGAAATTAATTTAGTTAAAATTTACATTTAAAAGTACACCTTTCTTTCTTCTTCAGATAGACAAAGTTTAAGTGGGAAGGATCTTCTAAAATGTGGGAACACAAACTCTATATGCTTTTTGAAAATCTCTAAAAGGTTGACCTTAATAATCCACTATTATTTTATGTATATGTAACAGGTTGCAAAGGTCATCATTTTAGAGATGACTAAACTGAGGTTTAACGAGGTGATCTAACTTGTTAAAGGTCACACCAATAATAAATAAACAGTGGAGTCTGATTTTACCAGCTGATGGCTGGCTCACCCTAAACCCAACCCTTTGCAAGCATGTTATGTTGCTTCTTTCACTAAATTGCCAAGAGTGTTTCCCAGTTAAACCTCACTTTGGCCTTTTAAGACCTCCAAGAAGCCACCTAGGCTTCATATTCTTAGGTGGTTGTCTTTAAGGAGGAACTGTGCTGTAGAGGTAGACCCTGGAAGGACCAGGACTGTGTAAGAGGGAAGTGAGGAACAGTCCTTTCTCTCCTCCTCTCCATGATAATGCTTAGCTTTATACCCAGGAGGAAAAATATGAAAGTCCTCCCTTTTGGGGAAGTATAAAATCCACCTTGACTGAGTTCCTGCAAATTGGTGATTAACTAGCAACTCTAGCCCAGAATTCTGAATCCTTTCTTTTTCTTTCTAAAGGTAATTCGTGAACCTTCCCTTTTACTTCATCTGCATATTGTACTGAGGTTATTTATCTTCCAATGTTTAGTAAGTTCCCTTAGGAATACCCTTAGCAACTGCCTTTCCATACAACTGCCTGGGAAAGTTTAAGGGGATCAAATCCCTTATAACTAAACAAAATAGAGCTTTTGAATGGAAATTTAATAGCAAATTAGATTGGCATCATTACAGGAGGTTGAATGAAACTTTTGTTTTCTTTAGGTTTATAGTAGAAAAGTCAACTAGCTCTCCATTATACAGTGTGCCCAAAGAAAGAGATTTTTTTGGCTTATTCTACAATAAATCTTGTTTTCACTGCATTCTATCAGTTTAACCCCCCAAACAAACCTCATTCTTGGACTCTGCCTCCCATTGCTTTGCCATCGCCTTATTCCTGGACTATTCCAAGTTTTCAAATGGACTTTTAACCAGGAAGGAGGAATTTTCCTTAGAAGGGTAGAATCTGTTCCTTCTTCAAATACAAGTTTTAGTACAGGGTAGGAAAAAAAACAATAATATCTTTCATTCTTTATTCATCTTTTTTTTTTGTCCCCATACAATTTTTTTGACCCATCACAATCCTTCTGAGAAAGGGCATCAAGGAAAGTTTGCAGTGATGGTCTCCTTTGTTCTTTGTCACCCAAACTCCTACCTGCCTCCCATTTTTCTGCTTTCTTTCTTTCTCACGGAGATGGCTTTCAAAAACTGAAAAATTTGAGAAAGAATTAATTTCTAAAATGTTTATGTCCTATTTCTTATAAAGGGACTCCGTTGATGTCTAAGTATCAAAAGGGATCCTTATCTAGCAATATGTCCATCACCTTTGCTAAGTTTTTGCATTTTTTTCTGAACTTGCCCATCAATGCTTTGGGCTTTATGCTATAATGTAGGTCTCCATTTCATCAATCCTTCTTTTTCCTCTATTCCTCAAGCCACATACTTTTTTCAGTAAAAAAAAAAAAACTAAGAATGAAATATCTTCTGCTTTATAAATAGTTTTTGCTCAACATTTTTTGTAATTGTGTCAAGTCAGAGAAAACTACTGTGTCTAAGGAATTGCCTTGTAAAAACAAATGGTTAATAAATTCTCACTTAATGAATAAAATTAATGCCCTCATATATAATATCAAAACATAATCAAATATATATATCAGAAATATAATAAGAATACCAAAATAAAATAGTTTTGGCCTTCAACAATACAATTCATTGTAAAAATGTCTACTAGCATTAGAAGTCTGGTTTAAGGAGACACATTGCATTTACATGACTCAAAATCTCTCCTTGAGTCTCTGGGAAGAAATATAACAATATCAAAATAAAATGGCGCTGACCTTCAACAGTACTATCATTGTAACCTGATGCCAGCCAGAAAGATACAAGGAAAAGAAATATCTCTGGAATTAACAAATGAGGCCAGTTTCTAGAAGGTGCTGTCAAGACAAAAGAGTATAGTCTTCAAGTGATTAGGAAGAAGATAAGAGGTGAGGTTGAGAGATCCTTACCCTCTGCCTATATAATTAGCTACAGTTGTCAGTACTGCTGTAGATTATAATCATAGTTTTAAGGTAGATGTTAAATAATCATGAATAGGAATTCTTTGTTAATACATATGTGTTAGAGAATGTGAATAGTAAAGAAAATTTCTCTAAGTTAATATTAATTACATAAAAATATATAAATTCCTAAATCAAAGCACAGTCTCTGGTATTCACTCACCAATGTCATCTCCCACAGTTTATTTTTCCAAATAATAACATTTTATTTTGTATATGGGCAGTTCTTAATGTATTTTTACAGGTCTTTGAACTTTGTGATATTCATTTCAACAAACATCTTAGTGGTTTATGGTGTCTGTATGTGCATAATATATTGTATTATAATAACAATAAATGTATATAGTTTGTTGTATGCTACTGACTACCCATTATCCCTAGTGAAAAAATTAATTTCTAAATTAATTTTCTGTATATTCTTTCATTTCCAGGGCTAGTTATTTCCTTTACATTATATCCAGAACATTCTTTATCTTTCCTACCCACAACTACATAATTCCATGATGTAAATAAAGGCTTATTAGTTGCATCTTTATGTCTCACTGACAACCTTGAAAACATCAATAATTAGACACAAAATGAATGAACCGTAATGATAGGCAGCTACATAGATGAACCATAACAATATAAAGTGAAAATAATTTTAAAATATTATATAGAATATAACAGCATTTTGTAAAGTTAAAGCAACCAAAATATACATACATATACAATATATGCATACACCCAAATATAAATTTAAGTACACCTATAGAAGTGACAAAACTCCATGAAAGGGAAAATAAAGGAATGATAAAAATGAGAATGAGAATGATGGTTATTTTAGGTGGGGGGAGGCAAGAATAAAAGGTGGGACAAACTGTATAGTTAGATTATTATAGAGCGCCAAGCTCTTATTTCAGGGATTTCACTTTCTGGGTGCTTATTACTTTATTAAAAACATAACTACACAGGGGCTGGAACAGTGGCTCAGCAGTTACAGCGTTTGCCTTGTATGTGCAAGTACACAAGTTCAAGCCCCAGCACCACGTACACAATGAAGTGTTCAGGGAACAAAAATCCGTGAAAAATGAAATAAAACAAATTGATTCTCTCTCTCTCTTTCTCTCTCTCTCTCTCATTGTCCCTCTCTATAAAAAAACAAACATGAACCAAGAATGCAGCAGGTACCAAAACCATGAGACAATTTTGTGCACTCAAAGTATCAGCAAAAACACCAAAAAAGCCACAGTATGTTAGTTATCTATTGCAGAAAAAAATACCTTGAAACTTAGCATATATTATCTCTCAGCAATCTCACATCATCAGGAATTCAAGGGTGGTTTGGTAAGATTGTTTAGGATTTGTTATGATGTTGCAATCAAAATGTGAGCTGGGGTTACAGTCTCCTGAAGGCTTGATGAGGTCTGGAATACTCTTATAAGATGGTCTTACATGGCTCAAAAGTCAGTGTTGACCGTTGGTTTTAGTTCTGTAGGACGGCTGAATGCCCTCATGGCCCCATGCTGACTTCCCCCAAAATGGGTGATCCAAAGACTAAGACAGAAGCAGTCATGGCTTTAGTGGCTTGGTATCAGGAATAACATATTATCATTTTTACTATGTTCCGTTGGTTAACACAGACCAACACTGATGCACTGCAGGCAGGATTACACAATAGCACAAATTCAATCTGACTTAACTTGAACATTTTTTTTATTATTATTAACTCTTAAATTCCACATTTCCCTCCTTATTCTTCTCTTGGTGGCACTGGCAAATGTGTTCTCTCTAGAGTTGGAACAGAAAGAAATGACTATCTGTTTCTGATATAATAATATGCTAAGCATTTTAATTTCAGGCTTTCCATTTAATTTTTTATAAGTAATGTATTAGCTTCTTCCTGCATGTGCTTTCAATTGTGTTGAGCTGTTTTTGTTTTTGTTCTCTGATTCTACAATTTTTCATTTTCAACCTTCTAAGTTTCATCTTTCCTAAATATCCTTGGAATTGTTAGTCATTTTGTTACTGTCACCATTTTTCCTCAAAATATTTATTAATTTGCATAATTAAAAGTAAATTTATTAATTTGCATAAGTATTTCTATTGTTCGCTTAATAATATTTGTCCAGATGGTCAATCATGCACTCCACAGATATTTATAGAGAATGAATCATGTGTCTGAACCATATAGTCTCACTTTCAAGGAGCAGAACTGTAAAGGAATAATAGTAAAAACATGCAGAGAAAGAAGGAGTATTACAAGGGGAGATAAGGGCAAAACATAAAATAGAAAATCAAATTAAAGAATTGGGTATATTTTTATTTATTCAAAAATACCCTTCAATTTGAAAGAACTGCACTTCCACCATACCAATTTAATGATTGACAGCTATACTCGAAGATCAATGAGACTCAAATGCCAAATCTCCAAGGATAGGCTTTATGAAGTTTCAATACCTCTGAGAGAGCTTTTAAAATATCTGAGAGATATTTTAAAATATCTGAGAGATATTTTAAAACGGTGAGTCACTGATCTAATGTGTGACTGAAGCTCTCATCTAAAAGTATATAGATTTATGTTTAATAATAAGGAAAACTTACCTACTACTTTGTGGGTGATTGAAAATTAGCCACACAAATAATCCCTCTCCCAGTATTGCTTTATTACTTGTCAAAAGGCATTCAGGTGGGGCTGGAGCAGTGGCTCAGCAGTTGAAGTGCTTGCCTGGCACGCGCTAGTAACGCGAGTTTGAACCCCAGCACCATGTACACAACAAAGTGTCTGAGGAGTGAAAGTCACATGAAAAACTAAATAAAAAATTGCTTCTCTCTCTCTCTCTCCCATCTTTCTTAAACAAAAACAAAAACAAAAACAAAAAGGCATTCAGGTGAAGAAACCACAAAGGGATCACCTGATTGAAGAATATGTGCAACTTAACATTTGCTATCCCCCTGTGTCCTACGTCAGTTGCCAGCCCACATCTTTAAGAAAGAGGCTTTCGTCAGAGGGTTTCTTTTCTCCTTCTTTTCCTTATTAGAGCTCATTTCCCTCACAATGGAAAAGGAAGAAAATTATTTAGAACAAGAAGCCATCAGTACAGCAAAATAGCACATGGAACAACTAAGGAAAATTTTGCAGCCTCAAAGGAAGAACATGCTTATTCTTTTAAGCATGTTCCAACCATATGTTTTCATGTAATAGTTTACAAATGTATCCAACCACATAAAAACTAAAATTAGCCATTTTGGCGGCAAAGATGACCCCTTTTCTTAATAGTGAAGAGTTTAGCATATTTATTTTTCATATGAAAGTAGAGGTGATTAATAAAGTTACAAGATGTCATAAAATATTTTTCCTTGAATTTCTGCCTAGCTAAAATGTGTAACTTAAGTCAACCGAAGTCTAATTCAAATTTTGCAACCTTTTCAAGAGCAATTTTTATTGAGACATAACAATTATACATATTTATGGATACATGTGATGTTTTCATACCTGCATACGTTGTGTAATGATTGAGTCAGCAACCTTTAATGTGAGCTCTTATGACACTGACACATGGAGAAATTCTGTGTTCTTGTGAAACTGCTTATAATATGTCCTAGGATTATATTCCCCAATCTCTGAACCAAATGACTAGTGAGACACTGGAAAAGGACTGGGCCACATTAACTTTTTCTCTTGGAATTCATTTATCAACCGAGCTTCAAACCTGGGAGGTTGAACCACAGAAGTATTTGAATCCAAGGTCATCAAGTTATACTGGAAATTAGAAAGATTTCCAGAAAAGAGTAAGCTCAATTAGCTTGTTGTAGCTAAATATTCAAAAAATTGACATTTGTGGGCTTCCAGACTTCTTCTGATCTCAGTGAGGCACTGGCAATCAGAAAAAAAGTGCTCACTTTGTGGTACCTTCCCCACTGCCATTCTTCTAGACAAAACTTCAAAATACCAGTGTGCTCTTATTACCACAAATGAGGTCCCTACACCAACACCTCCAGCCCCGTTCCTCCCAAATTTTCTTTTTTCCACCCTGAGCTATTTGTTCATTCCTAGATTGCCAATATCAGTTAAGTGTTGATCATATTCTAAAACATCAAAGTAATTAACAATAAGGTGTGAATGAGGTTTACAGGTTCACAGGGGAAATTTGCATTTTAAAGAGGGGCTTGTTAAGCACAAATGAACTCCTAATAGGTGGTACTTGTGAGAAAGAATTTTTTGTTTTTTGTTTGTTTGTTTGTTTGTTTTGTTTGTTCCTTTTTTTATGCAAGGGATAGGGGAAGATTTCTAGTGCTCTTTTTCAGCCCGGGGACCTCAAGTAGTGCTTTGGCATTCTTGCCCCACCCCACCCCCACCCAGCAATCTTTTGCAAACCACCCAACCCCCTGTCACCTTTGCCACTGGAGTATATTTCAAATCCTGGCTTTTAGACCATGAAAAAGGCAGACTTTTTAAAAAATAAAATTATGAAGTTATATTCATACAGATGAAAAATTAAAATTATATTCCATGTTACTTTTGATGTCGGGTAGACCAGGAAAATTAAGTCTGACTACCCAGATTTGGTTCCAGTCAAAGAATTTAGTATTTCTGAGGATTTAAAAAAAAAAAAAAAAAGGAAAACATCATCAAGAAGAGGGGAGCATGATTTATATAGGGATCCACAAATCAGTTTCTTTTAAGAAAGAAATTATATCTTTATTTTCACTAACATCTAGCTAAAATTCAACATTTTCCTTTTTTAATTAATTAACTTTGTTAGTGCCTTTTAATTATATATAATAGTGAGATTCATTATGACATATTCATACATGAGTATAACATAATTTGGTAAATTTCACTCTCCAGTACCTCCCCTAACCCTCTCATTTCCTCTTACCAAGTTCCCCTTCCTCACTCTACCAATCTCCCTTCTATGGAATTTACTATTAAAACATGGCTAGTAAATAGAAAATCTTCCCACCCCAAGAACTAGCCTTTCTTCTCTGGTCACCCTTCTGGGGAAAAAAAAATTACATATATACATATGTATATGTATATACATAAAATCAGAAACCTATGACATCATTCACAGAACTTTTGACAAAAATTTTCTTTACAGAAGAAAATTCTCTTCATAGAAATAGTCCAATGTTGGCTATTTTAATTTTTGACAAAAGTTTTGGATTTTAAATTTCAGTCATTTATACCTTGACCTCAATGCTCAAGATTCATAGATTTTCTTTTCTAGAACTTTGTGGTCCACCAATATCCACATATTGGTATCAGCCAGAAATGTGATGTATCTGCATCAAAAGGAGACTGGTAAAAGGCTCCTACTCCCCCTCATGCTTGGTTGTCTTTCTGCAGTTTAGGCAAGTGTCCTCGAAGTTAAAAGGGGGAAAGCTATCTTTATTTATGAAGAGAAATAATAGTAACTATTAGTAATTTTAAGTTTTCCACAGTACGTAATTCTTTCATTTCTAGTTTTTAAAATATCCTTACAGTCATTTTAGGAGTTAACCATAATGATGTTCACAGAAATCATTTGAATTTGCCAATGAGGTAAATAGTGGAATTAGGATTCAAATCTAAAACTCAAAGAATTTCACATCAAATCTTACACTTTTTCCATTAGAACAAAATTTAAGAGCAGAAATACCTGCTTGTAAGAAATTGGGCTGAAAAAAAAAAGCCTAAAATTAGAAATCCTAGATATAGGTAGTTCATAGAATATGATTTTCCAAAATTATTATCAATTTAAAATAGACTTTAAATGGTGAGATCCTTCTAGTTACAATATTGGGGTTAAAGTAATAAGGTTTTAGCTTGTATCAATTTACCAAGGTAGACCAATCTCAGCTTTTTGAATTTTCCCTGAAGAGAAGATTATCATTGTGTGTTGCAAATAACTCTTGTTCAGCTTATATACAGGGTAACCCCATAATGTATCATTCCAACAAGCATACCTTTGAGAGTGAAAGTGCCTACTATTAAAAACTGTGCCTGGACAATCATAATTGAGACTGACTATCCAGGGTAAACTAAGGGATATGACACCAACCCAAGAGATAGAATTCTGAGTCTGAGAATGATGTTGTTTTGAGTGAAGACTGTTTAACAGAATGAAAAAAATCCATGTTATATGTAACTTACCTAGATTTCACAGACCCCTGGAATATGGTTCCTGAGCACTAGGAGCACTCTTTTTTTTTTTTTTTTTTAAGAGAGAGAGAAAGAGAGAATCAACTTTATTTAGTTATTCTTCTGGTTTTCATTGCTCCAACACTTAGTTCTGTATGTGGTGCTGAGGCTTGAACCCCGGTTCTCACGCATGCCAGGCGAAGACATCTATTCAATCAGAAGGAAGAGCACCTCTTGCTGAGAGTTAAACCCCCAAATTTTTTTACAACTTGGTAGTTGAAGGCTCCTATTCTAGCTGACTAGACATAACCCACACTCTCAGACCAAAAGACACATTCTAAACAATCCCTCCAGGGAACCTCAGTCAGCTTCATGGGGTGTACGTGATAAACATTGAACCAATGTTTGAAATGTTAAAAGGGAAAATCTATTCAGCAGTAAGGTGGTTAAACTTTCTTTACAGCTGGCCAAAATAGTATTTTATAATGGGAGACAAATTAGTAATTGATAAACGAATTACACTATTTTAAAAAATGGGTTTTTATAGCTCAAAGCTAAATTTGACATTGTGGGACTGTGCTTAATCTTACAATGTTCTCATAACCAACAAAAATTATTTTCCTTTGAAAACAGATACTATTTGTGAGAACATATTGCTGTGTACCACCCATGTAATATGCCGTCTTCCAACTCTGCCTATAAAAGGCTGTATTGAAAGATGACCCAAGAGTGTTATACTTAACAGAGTAACACTATCAGAAAATGATAGAGAATTTAGCATTTATTGCTAACTATTGCAGAATTATTTGCAATCCTTCAAATAAGATTACTTTTCCCTGTCTACCTAACTTTAGAAATATTTTCTCATTCAGTGAAAAGTTCAAGTTAATTTGATTTGTTACTGAAAAAAAAAGTCAGTTTTCTTGAAATTTAACTTTTATTTGAGGTAGAAAGTTTCCCTGCTGGACAGCAAGTTGCAGCCTGGAAGTGGTGAAATGTCTGGGGGGGCCAGGGGGACTAATGAAACTGTGTTGTGGAATAGTCCACGAAGGAATACAAGATGTGTTACATAATGCAGCCCTTTGTTTGTGGAGCCTCTGACTGAATCCTGTAGTTTTACTCAAGTTTAGCTCAAGCTAAATGCTTCTACCAAAGTCCTGCCTAACTCCAGGCAGCTCTGAGTCTTTTTCCCCACCTACTGCCATGATTACTCTGGCTTCTGATTAAATCACACCTTGTGTTTAAGGTCACTAACCTAAAATGACCCAGAGCTACTTATTTCTCTCCTCAGCAGTTCCCTAGTACTTGTAATATTTAGAAGGCTTGAAAATAGCTTCTGTCTCAACTTATGTAGTCTTTTTCTCCAAAAACAAATGCTATAATAATCTCCTCACTCATGGGTTCAAACCTCAGGTGAGAGATTTGGGAAGCTAATTAACATGCTAAGGAGTCTGTAGCATTTGGGTGAATCGCAATCACACAACCCTTTAAAGGACAGAGAAAAAGTCTTGTTGCTAGGAAGATTGGGAAGAATGCATATTTTGTAGGCAATACCTTCTACTCCAGCTCTTATAATTTAAAAGAAAAGGAAAATTAATGTTGGCTACAAAAACTAAAATAGAATTTGTGAGGAAGGCAGAATTTAAACTGGATTACAACATAACTAAAATAATTAAATAGATAAAAGAATAATGATACGAAATTCTGAGGGAGGAATAAATGCTTAAAATCAAAACACCTTTGTTCTGCATTGTAAGTGGCCACTATGTTTTGAATTCATTTATTTGGAGATAAGAAGTAAGGCTTATTTCTATTTTTCCCCTACTGTCTTCCATAGTAGATGCTGATTAAATCATACTAAGTGTATGAATAAGATTCCAATCCAGAAGTTCAGATATCATTTTAAAAAATCATAGAGATGATAGTACAACTCACTTTTAATTAGGGCTGCCTTGGAAATAGCAAGATAAGGAGAAACTAATGCAGTCTGGCTAGACCCCAGAACACTTTTTGGGAAGTACTTGACCCTAGGATGCCTAAGCAAGATGGAGTGAGTAGTAAAGGTTGGAATGCCAAGTTAGTGATTTGAACTTGATCTTTGAAAGCCTAAGTATATTCCTGAGGTCAAGTTTTGGAAATGCACAAACAGTACTCTCCATCAAGCCAAATAGCCTTCAGGAGCATATAGCCTGTTGCTGTCACATGTTCCTCTGTGTTCTGTGTGATCTTCAGGGATTCCCATTGTTAAAAGAAGCTTTGGTAGAACAAAAAGTAGTGTGTTACAGATTACCACTTTACAATAATTGAAATTTACATGTATTCAGTTTCTGTTTTAGTGAAGAGATTTCCAATTAAGAGAGTTCTAGGCAGGTGGGTTGTTCTGTCTATCATCTTGGTGAATCAATCCCTTCATCATGTTATGATGATCTTCTGACTCTCTTCTGACGTTTGAGTTAATAAGTCTATTTTGGTCGCCATTTTCATGGAATGTACTTTCCAGCCTTTCATTTTCAATCCATGTGTGTCCTTACAGTAATTCTCTTCCAGGCAACATGTGTTAAAGCTTGTATTTTTATCCAATCTATCATGCTTTGTCTTCTGATTGGAAAATTTAATTCCATTTAACAATTAATAGGATTTATTGTTGCTGTTTTGTTAATTGCTATCTGACTATTTTGTTCTTCCTTTGTTCCTTTCTTCCTCTCTCACTTTCCATTGTGCTGGGTGTTTTGTTGTTGCTGCTGTTGTTTTGTAGTGGTATCCTTTCATTTCCTTTCTGTTTATATTTTGTGTATGTACTACAAGCTTTTATTTGTATTTACCATGAGGCTTACGTAAAGCAACTTATAATTATGCCATTCTACTTGAAGCCAGTAACTAAATTCTATCACATTTTACTTCTATACTTTTACTTCTCCATCCCCCACACTTCATGTAATCTGTCACAATTTGTATCTTTTTCTACTATGTATCCATTAATAAATTATTGTAGTTATGGCTATTTTTAATACTTTCATGTTTTAATGCTTATCCTATAATTGAAAGTGATTTGCACACTTCCACTGTAGTATTAGCAGTTTTCAGTATTAGACTGCTCTATTTACCTTGGCCAGTGAGGGTTATGCTTCATATGTTATCAAGGTGCTAATTATCATCTTTTCATTTCCACTTGAAGAATTCTCTTTCACATATTTGTAATGTAGGCCTCGTGATGATGAACTTCCTTGGCTGTGGTTGTCTGAAAAAGCTGTCTCTTCATTGTGGAAGGACAGCTTTGCTGGGTATGGTATTCTTGGTCAGCAGTTTTTCGACACTTTGGTTGTATCATCCCATTCTCTCCCGAGCAGAAGGTTGGTGCTAAGCAGTCCTCTGAACTTCTTACAGGGGCTCCCTTGAATGTGATGAGTTGCTTTTCTCTTGCTACTTTCAAAATTCTCTTTTTAAAATTTTTTTAGAGAGAGAGAGGGACAGTGACAGAGAGGGAGAAAGAGAGAATCAATTTTCTTTAGTTTTACATGTGGCCTTCATTGCTCTGACACTTTCATTATGTATATGGCACTGGAGTGCGAACCCATGGACTCAGGCATGTGAAGCAAGTGCCGTAACCGCTGAGCCACTGCTCCAGTCCTCAAAATTTAATTATATGTTGCTTTGGTGTTAATTGATTTACATCAATCTATCCATTTAGGGTTTTTTAGGATTCGTGAATGTTGATTCTCCTCTCAATATTTGTTTTGTATCATTATTTCCTTAGGTAGGCTTTCTAACCTGCCTGCCTTTCCCCTCTTTTTCTTCCTCCTGCTCCCCCACCCTGCCATACTCCCATGATGTGTTCGTGATTCATTTGATGGAGTCCCGTAAGTCCCATGGGCTTTTCTTCTACTCTTTTTTGTTTATTTTTTTCATTCTTTTTTTCTTTGTGTTCCTCTGACTGCATAATTTCAAATGTATTTGTGTTCACTGATTCTTCCTTTCATTTGATCAAGTCCGCTAGTGAATTTTTCTGATTTTTGTATTCTTCAGCTCTAATACACTGGTTCTTTTTTAATTATCTCTTTTTATTTAATTTATCATTTTGTTTGTTTATCTTTTTTCCTGATTTTATTCAACTTCATTGTTTTGTAACTCACTGAACTTCTTTAAGACAATTAACTTGAATTATTTTTCTATTATTTCACAGGTCTCTATTTCTTTCAGGTTGGTTATCAGAGATTTATTCTTTTCCTTTGAATGTTGTATTTTCTTGATCGTTTGTGTTCATTGTAGGTTTGCTTTGCTTTGTGATCTGTGCATCTGAAGAAGCAACTACCTCTTCCAGTATTCATGGACTAATTTTGCCTGGGAGATACCTCACCAGTCAGCAGTGCTTGATGAAGGCAAGATAGAGACCAGCCCCTGTAGGAGCACACTCTAAAGCTAGAACAAGGCAACTTTCACTTCCTTTCTGCCTTTCTGGAAGAAATCCTTGGTTCCATGTTTTTTTCCAGTTAGTCAGAGCAGTGCCATCTCTAAAGGATGTCTGCCCCATTTCTTTGTTGCTGTCTCAGGGGACTGAGTATGGTTGGTTGTTCAGGGCTCATTATGGGATGAAATGGAAACCGACTTCACGGAGGGTTCTCTGAAATGCTGGGAATAAAACCACATCATTTCCTTCTATCCTGCAAGAGAAAAAGGCTTTACCTCTGTACATATTCCAAATCTTGCAGAGCAGCACCAGCTGTAAGGAGTCACCTTCCACTTTCATTTGTCCCTAACTGTCCCATGATCAATCTCTGCAGGTAGTTCAAAATTCTGTAAGAGACAAGATAGAAATCAGCCCAAAGAGGTTCCCTGGCTGGCCATGAGAGTAGTTAGTTAGCCACACATTCTAATCTCGATTTTTGCCCAACAGGAGAAATGATGAACTAAATCTGTCCTCTCAGTATTGAGCTAAACTGGTTTGGGAATAGGTAATGACATAGCTATAGTGAAACTATTATTCTTAACTATATAAATGCAACTGCTTTCAGTTTATCTTTTCTAGGGTACTTTTACTTCTTAGCTAGAATATGAATTTCTTTTAAGGATATTTTGGTTCCAGTAACATTATTCTATCTGTATCTCTGTGACAAAATGAGAAGTAGGGTTTTATACTGCATCATCTTGCTAATTTCATCCCTATTGTTTATAAGACCTTAATTTTACCTGAAAATATAGTCCAAGAAATAGCCAGTAGGCACAGCATTAAGATATGCAACCTTCGGGGGTTGGGGATTTAGCTCAGTGGCAGAGTACTTGCATAGCATGCGCAAGGCCCCGAGTTCAGTCCTCAACCCTGGAAAAAAAAAAAAAGATATGCAATCTCCATTGTTTGACATTGCTAACATACCCATGATCTATAGCCATTTAATGAAATTCACTTGTTACTTTAGGTTTTAGTCTTCCAGATTACATTAGAATACATGAGATTATTCAAGCTGAATAGTGCTTATTTAGACAAAAGAAAATCTATTTTGTTTTAAATGATTGATACATTTTTAGTGGCAGTTTTTAAAATGACTCTTCCAAAGATTTACTGATATTGAACTTGGAGAAGTTACTTAATTTATTGGAGCCTCAGTTTTGTCATCTGCAAAATGAGGTAACTGAATTTAACATGGTCTCTAGTTACTTTCAGATCTAAAATTGTATGATCTCATTTTTCTGTTCACTTCAACAGATATTAATGAATAGAATACTTACTAAATGCAAATCTACAAGATAGAACCTGAATGGATATAGAAATGAATAAGATGATCTTTTCATGCAAATAGATGATAATTTGATGCATTCAAGATTAAGATAGGTGTTCCCCAACACATCTTAGTTCCTTATGTTTGACATGTCATTTATGAATGAGAGTATATGATTTACTCCCAAATGGGAGGAAATTCATTCCTTTGTTAGTATTTCTCATCTCTAGGTTTGAAGAACAAAAAATGGTGTCTGAACAGTCATTTTAATAATTTTGTGCATTTGTATCTCACCTTCATTGCAAAGAATTTTGATCATCCTAGAACCTTTAATCTCATTCATCCCTAAAGTAGCCCAGTGCAGTTATTCCCATTTTAATGATTAGAAAGCTGGATCCTGAATTTCTTGGAGTCATATGATGTTCTAGTGAATGAGAACAGGGGAAAATTTAGGAATTGTTCTACCAAGACTGCATAGCCAGCTCCTTTGTGTTTTCATTTCTTTTAGCATATTCTATAGACCCTGACTGCTAAAGCATCTTCCATACCTGATCATTCATTATTCCCTATCCGAACATCAGCTTAGCCATTGATGATTTCAGATGAACAGGAACAAAAAAAAGATAGTGAAAGAGTAGATTGTTGTCAGATGTGCTTATGTAAGCTGTGACACAGAGCTGTCTTTGGTTTACCTTAAAATTAGAAATGAAGAAAATTTGGATACTCCTCCATAAATATATGACTACAGGTCTAGCAGCTATAATGAACCTGCCCTTTCTCTAGGTGAGAACATCATTCTAAATATGCCAAACTGGAAACTGCATCAATTCTAAGTATCACTAGAATTTTCTTAGCTTGCTTTTGAGAGGTATCAGAAAGAAACAAATATGCTTTTTTTTATAAATTTTGAAAAAAGATCCCTAGAAATCGGTGATTATGTTTTCTTCTTTATCTAAATCTTCTTAGGTGGTAAAAGAGGTCATGTCTTTGTTTGGTCTTGTGGTTTTCTTAGTCAAAAAAAATTTGCATCTGAAGCCTAGAAAATGTTTGGCCAGCACAATGGAATGTTTAAACAGGTGTGTTCTACATTGGTCTGGCTCAGGATAGGTAGTTTTCTCATTTGAAAACTTTGACATTGGGAGAATATTTCTTGTGCTAGCTTTCAGGCATGCTTATGAAGGAAACTTCAGGTGATTCTTAAGTCTTTTTACCTGGTAACCAAACTACTTGCCTCCCTCCCTTCTGTGTTCTCATGAAGAAATTGATTTAATAGGTTCAAGATATTATTAAATACATTCTGCATTAATATTATATGTCCTCTTTGAATCCAAGTGGCAATACAATAGAATTTCATTTTATAAATAACACCTTTCAAGCTAACACCACAGGGCACAGTACAAAAGAATCAAAATAGAACACAAATGCTGTAATCAAATGCAGACCCCAGGAAGGCTGATTAAAAAGGCATGTTGCTAGTAAGAGCAGCCGACAGGGTAAGTATAGTGGGTCATAGCAGAAAAGCCAACTGAACAGAAGGGCAAACTAGAATAAAATGGACTTGCCTTCCTGATTCACATGGATTTATGACTCTCCTTTGTCATCTTCTCCTTTGGGGCTCAGCAGTTGAAGGGAAGAGACATGTATATGTTGGAGGGAAGGATCAAATGTAGGGTCACTAAATTGTCCTCAGTACATACATGCAGCAAACAAAAGAAAATCCTAAGGAGAACCACCTGCAGCTGGCAGAGGTGACTACAATATGAGATAACCCAGCAAGGCTTACTTTGCAGGCAATACCACTGGTTTTCAGAAGACACAACTGTGTGGAAATAAGATCCATTCTAAAATGTTGAGGGCAGATGGATCAATGGGTAAGGCAAGTATTTCATGGTCTGGGCCTTACTACAGTGTACTCTCCATGGGATTCTCTTCACAGCCAAGTAGTTTTTGTGCTCTCAGTGTCTCACAACAACCACCCTTGTCTAATGTCAGGGCTTTGTGTTTTTAAATCACACAATGAAAGTATCAGTCTCCTTCTTAAAAGAATTAGGAAATTAGGCAGAAAGAGGGGAAGTATTTTGGAGTTTACCTCCCCACCTATTTGTAAAACTAATTCTGGCAATGATGTACCTTGAGTTGTATGCCAAATTGGTCACAACAGGGATGATTCTTTATTTAATATTGAGAGTAAAACAATGTAGGGGAGACATCATAGGAAAATTTCACCACTAAATACATGATATATTTGTCCATAAACTACTAACCTATACTTAACAGCTTCCCAAACCCTCCACACACACACACACACACACACACACACACACACACCAAAAAAAGTCATGAAACAAGCAAATAGGGGTTCTAGAATCAATTAAAAAGGAAAGAAAAAGAGAAATAAAGAGAAATGGTAAATGAGGCTGTTCTTACCTTTATCAAAGTTTTGGGTTCTTTGTAATGTCTCCCCTGATTACTCACTTAGTTGAAATTCTGGACCAGGATCACCGATGCATTACTTTAGGTAAATAGTATTTCTGTACATCTTTTTCTTAAATAAATTGCAAACATTTAAATACAACATATGTAAGCAGCATGTGGGGAAAATGGTTATTATACAAATATTGTTCTGTGACTTTTTTTAAAGAAAGAGGGAAAGTGAGAGAGGAAAGAGAAAGAGAGAATCAATTTTATTTAGTTTTTATGTTGCCTTCTTTGCTCCAAGACTTTGTTGTGTAGATGGTGCTGGGGTTTGAACTCAAGTACTCTCGCATGCCAGGCAAGCCGTAACTGCTGAGCCACCACTCCAGCTCCAGTACTGTGACTTTTTAAGATGTCGTCTTAAAAAGAAGTTTAACAACTTCTTATTATCCTTAAGTCTGACTATGCAAAGAGAGTTGATTTGTTAGCATAGGTGCAATCACTTGAGAACACTGGATTGTAATCTCCAAAGTGAGTTATTTCATAAAGTATGTGTGCAAATTATAATACCCGTGCCAGTTATCAATGTATTGTTTCTCCAGTCTAAATGTACCTGTCCTTCCTTTCCCTACAAAAATGTATCTGACTCTTTTTAATATTTTTCTTTGCCACCTGGCATTAGGGTGCTTTATCAGTACTGGGTAGAATGTGAGAATATGGAAGAAAAAGGGCTTCCTTCCCAGTTCCCATGTACACCTTTGGTAAACTCCTGTAGGGTGTGAGGCTCTTCCAGAGCCTGGCTTCTGTACTGAGGGCAGCTTCTCCATCATCCAATTCCTACAGCACACAAGGCTACCCTGCTGCCCAGCAGCTGAAGCTCATGTATAGTCTCCAGTGCCTGGCACCCAGCTGCTTTCCCTAGCACCCTTCACACATGCAAACATTACCCACACAAAGATATATACATGTGTGAGACAGCTCCTTGTAGACAGCTTTTCCTGCACCTTAGAGTGCAGATTTCCAGAAAGTTCTATTGGTGAAGCTATCTAGCAACTTCGTTAGCATTCACTGAGTTATAGTTATGCCTTGTCCAACAAGATTCCAATCTAGGGGTGGGAGGGGCTCTTCCTTTTGTCCTTCAAAATCTGGATTTCAGACCAGGGGTAGAAATGACTCTTCCTGAGCAGGTCTAAATCCATGTCCAGGGGTAGAAGGGACTCCCTACCTTGGGTACACTATCTCAGCTCTAGTGGTTGTTCCATATATTTCCTTTTCTTATAGTCTTTAGAGTTCTCTTTACTTTTTACTACTGATTGCCCCTGTACTTCAATCCTTTATTAGTAACCATTTTTAAACTAAATTGTTCTGTTCACATTGCTGTGTGTTTTCTCTCTCCTAGGGACCCTGGTTGATGTTTACCAAAAAAATATTTTTTTAAAAATCTGTATTCTTCAGGAGTAAGAGAAAGTAATTATGACAAGTCACCTCTTTCTAAAATAGATTTGTATTTGTGTGACATGCTTTATCTAGGGCGTGCTGTCAGGTGAACAAAATGCTTTGAGAATTTGATGCCAGATTTAAAACCAGTGAAATAATATGATACTATAGATTAACTATACATATAGCTTTAAAGATCCAATTTTTAAAATACTTTACTTGATTTTACTGAGAGTTTGTTAAAACATAAGCTATTTATAAACAAAAAAAAGTTTGGACTCAAAATCCTTTGTTGGTCTTGAAAATATGTTGTGCAATAATAATTATATAAAATGAATTTGTAAATTATTGATCCTAGAGTAAGAATAATATCCATCATATGTTAAGAACTCAGAAAATTCTCAGTACCTTACATTAATTTATTGGATCCTCATAGCAATACAAATGAATACTATTATTCTCCCTGTTTTATACATGGGAAAAGAGACACTTGAGAAGGTTAACTGCACTAAGAAAATACATATAGTAAAATTTAGAGCCAAAATTTGAACATAGATCTGCCTGTGAACCCTAGATCTTAAGTACTCTGCTTCCAGAAAAATGAATCAAATGACAAGATAACTGTGAAAATAAACACAGCATATTTGAGTTTTGTTTGTTTTCATCAAAGATGCAGATGAAAACAAAACTGAAGCATCCCTGGAATGTGTAGCACACACTGAGATATTTCTGATTTAGCCAGCCTGTAACCTTTACTTAACCAGATGTAGACAAACTGAGTGAACATTGGTGATCAAATCCCCAGAACCAAAGTGTTAACAGTGTATCAGAAATGCAGCAGCCTTTATTCAGAGCTGAATTGAAGGCAGATGAAATATTAACAGCAGTTCTAGCAGCACAAAATGAAATATGAGATCCTGTATCAGAAATTATTAGTAACCTGTTAAAAGAAATGCTGAAAAATGGCAGTTACCAAATTAAAAGTGGGAAACAGAGCCCAAATGGGAAATTTCAAAAAGTTTGGAGGAAAATAAATGACAGATTGTCCTCTTGGCTCTTATTACTATGCCATCCTAAATCCTACTTGGCAATGGATGGTGAAGGTGAAATAAGAACTGCATCACTGCCAGTGCTGGTCCTCAAATTTGTAGTCCTAAGTGTCTGTGATGGTGTCTGAGATTGATTGGAAAAGTAGTTAGAAGTTGATAGCTTTTGAGCTTTATCTAAATTGAAGAGTCCCGGAGACTCTTATTATGAAAGGCTTCCTCTCATTTGTGAATTGGCCCCTGTGCTCCACTTTTGGATGGCTGGCTTCCTCCATGCAGAGCCACACTGAATGTTCTATGTGGGAAAGCTATTCTCCTTAAATGCTTTCAAATTTAAAGCACTATCTGGATATTTTAGTGTTTATGATTCAAAATATCTAGCATCAAAGAGAGAGAAAGAGGTTATGAATACAAAATATCAAGTGGTAAATGAAGAAGATATTTTTCCATCAGTAACTAAGAGCAGAAAAAATTGCCATAAGCTGAGTTGTTGAACATTTGATGCCAGAAGAGGGGGGAGAGAATGAGCTATAGAACCATTGGATCTTAGTGTTGGCAGAGACCATGTAGTTCATGCAGTCCTACCCTATCATTTTTCAATGAAGAGACTGAGACATGGGGAGTTAAGGGACTTGACTTGCCCAAGACACATAGTTGTTTACTGACAATTATGCCAAAAACATTTCCCAACTCCCAGCCCGGAACTCTGTCATTCTGCATGCTACTACCATCCTCTACTGAAAATTAACACTAACCCAGCTTGGAACAGAAGAATTCAGCATCTGTTGGGATCAAGATGAAAAATACATTTAAAAGTGGAAATCAGTATGGGAAAAGAAAAGATTCTCAATTGTGACCAGTTGGTCCAGCTTATGCAAGCCATTTTGTATCAGTTTCCTTTCCCATGCCTTCCCATAACGTAAAAGAAAAGAAAAGAATGTGGTTGTACTCCTCCAAGGTGTATATGTATTTGTTCAGGTTTGATTTGTTTGGTGAATTCTTCCACATGCAAGTTATCTCCAGGTATAGACTGGTTTGTGGATGGCATGCTATTGATCCCTGTTATACTTGAGATTTTCTTTCTCTAGCTATGAAATTGCTCCAGAGTCTTAGTGTTGGGGGGGGGTGGTCTTTACATGAGACACTCCTGAGAATCAAAAGTAGCTTTAAAATGTTAGAATTATCTTTTCTTCTATTCTGCTAGCATCATGAAGAACTTGGGCCATTTTGAGTACTTTTTCTCAAGTTCATGAGTTTGGTGAAATAATTTTCTTTATTTTGGAAGCACAGAATAATTTAAAGTAAACTAGTACCAAAGAAGATACAATAAAAATGTCTCAATAGGATCCCTGGTAAAATAGCAGTGCAGGTCTTTCAAATCAATCAAATATTTTTTAGAATAGGACAACCAGAAATGAGAGAATCAGAGAATATGATGAAAACTACAGATGGAACACTTTGCATGAAAAGTGATTACGTACAAGAGAGGGCTCAGGAGTGGGTAGGAGTGGAGTGGGAAAGGAGGGGCAACTGAAACAAGAGAAGATAATGCTTGACCAGGTCTAGTAAAATATTCCCTGCCACAACCACTGTTCCATGAAGAGATTGAGCAAAGATGCCTGAATAAACTAACCTTAAATTCAGAGTTGCCATTATTGTGGGAGGCATCAGAGAGAACACATCCGGATTTGTGTTACATAGTAATCACTGCTGGGTGTCAGCATTCATCAGCCAGATGGTCAGACCCACAATTAATCAATTAGGCTGGGATGATCAACTGAACTAAGTTTTCTCCTTTGGTAAAAAAACCCTCATCATGCGGTCAAGGCCAATAGTACTTTCATCCTGTTGCATTTGGAGAAGCATCTAAAAATTCCTCTTTTTTTTTTTAGGTCTCTAGTTACTGGACACTGTTAGGCTCCAAGTTGCTTTGACAACATAGATACCCCAAATCAAGGTTTTCACATAGTAAATTATCAACATCCTCTGTGTTCAATTATAATATTTAACATACCACACACAAAAAGTTTTCCAAAGCAGTGTTGTAAGCACTGTTATTCAACTGATGTTACTAGTCTTTATACTGGTTCAAGTCAGTCCAATGGAAAAACAATGAAAGGAATTCTTTTACTGGGAACTTATAAAGATGACATAATAATCAAATCACAACAATAATAATAGCAATTCATGGTGTGTTTGCCATGAGACAGACACTGCTATGACAGAGAGATGGATAAACATTGAGTCAGTCTTTACAGTACTTCCATGATGATCAGAACATTGCTTCCATTTCAAAGAGAAGGCAACTGAGACAGGAAAGTTCACTGAACATTTGATAAAGATGTGTTGAGATGATTCAATACTCTGGGATAGAAACTAAATGAAATATAGATTTTCTTAAACATATATATTTGTGCAATTAAAAGAAAATAATTAGGAATGTCATGAGTCTTCAGTATCCCTCTTCAGAGAACGTTATAGAACTAGTGTTCCCCAAATCTGTTGATCCTATTCTGCTTTCCATGCCACTGTACTCCAAACCATTGGACATGGTATTGCTTTATTTCCTGTTTCAATGTCACCACCCCTATTTGCTGATAATTCTTAGTCTCCACCCCGGAATCCTTATCTAGATGTGATACTTTTAAGTCTGATTGGAATATAAGAGTTTTTGTCACTTGACTTATGGGGCAATTGTTTCCTCTGAAACAAAAAGTCTGGCACTGATTTTTTTTTTATATTGAACCTGGTTTTTCCCTCTGAGTTTCATTTTCATTCTCTTTTTGCTATATTGCAGTACACAGTACAGGGAGAGGTGTTTGAAAATCCTACTGGTGAGAAACGTCACTTCCTGATGGTGTCCTGTACTGACCCCACTGAGTAGATATGTGGACACAAACTATAAGTCCCCCTTGTGTTTCATCATTCCGCTTGTTGCGTGCCTCTCTTTTCTCTGATCTCTTCTCTACTCTCTGGTTTCATTTATGAAGTGCTCCTTTTTAACCATTTCATGCAGATCATACAAAGATATTATTAACCCAATTGAACCCCTCTGAGATATCAGATATAATTGCATTATTTTATGAAGGAAAAGATTTCTCTAACTACTAAATTCAGTGCCTTGTTTTTTATTTGTTTTGCTACTTACCAAATTGGGAAAGCAATACCACAATGCCAGAAGCGTATATAGGTAATCACCATTACTTTCCTCAAGTTTGAGAGCACATGGGAGAAAAGATATTCCAGAAATTGTAAGGAGCACCCTTTCTCCCTGAGGGCTTTACCAGGACCCTCTTTTTCTGACTGTGGTCCTCTGCTTTGTAGACATTCATTTTCTTCTTGCTGCACCTTTTTCTACATTCCTATAATTTTCCCCTCAAACTAATGAAGCTCTTTCATTTTGACCTGCAGTATCCCTGTGGACTGCAGAGTTGAGCCCTGCCATCTAGACTGCCTTTCTGCTTCATTTTGCTCCTGACCTAAACCCCCCTGCTATTCCAGGCCTGGCCTCTCATGACCAGAGACTGCTGACTCATCCTGGCCTGTGCCAAGCTGTGCAGTCGCTTAGTGATGTGGACAGGAGTCGAAGGACTAGAATGAGATCACTGAACTCATTTCACTTGTTGCTTACGGTACAGTCCAGCATGAGCTGGAAATGTAGGAACCTCAGCCTCCCGAGCAGAAAGAGTAAGTAGATTAAACACACCGCATCACCAAGTCCTCAACACGCAGTGGATGGGTGGCGGGTGGGGGCTTGCTTTATCATGGCCGTGGCTAGGCATTCTGGTTCATCAGGAGTTTTCCTTTGTCCTCTCTTATTCCTCTACTTCACAATTGCACCCTTCCCCCTTCCCTGAACTTCCCTTCTGAAAATGTCCGGATGGTGCAGCAATGATCTGGGCAGAAATGAAATTTTGCTAATAAGCAGCCTCCGCACGAAACCCTGGAACAGTAACACTGCTGAAACTGCTTAGTTTAGTTTGTCTACTGGGAACTCACATGAACTTCCCAACAGAATTCAAGAGGATGAGAAAAGCTCCCCCCACCCCTTCTTCTCCTTTTCTTCTTGATTCTCTTTTTCTTTCTGTTTTAAGGGAGGTAGTTTCAGGAGACATGGCCGCATTCTGTGTGGTGTAAAGTTTTCCGTCAGGAGACAATAATGTACATTCCTCTGGCAGGACGGGGTGGTTTTTTTTTTTTTTTTCTTTTTTTGTTTCTCTTGCTGTTGTTTATTTATAAGACATTTCCTCTCAGTTAGTGGAAGTTAGATCGTAAGAGGCTCCAGTGATTTTCCTTCCACCTCCCCTCCCTAATTTCTGTGCTTCAGCACTCTGGAACACTGTGAACTCGACTCACTAATCAGAGCAGGGAGCTAACAGCCAGGCCTGGACGCTCTCAAGAGACTGTGCTGATTCTCAGTCGTCACTCCTTGCTTGGATCAGGAACCACAGTCCTGGTGAGTGGTGAGGTTCCAGAATTTGATGTGTCAAGGTTTCTATTCTTGGTGTCTCTGAGGCAGGCAGGAAATAAAGGGTGTTTAAAAAACAACAACAAAAAAAAAAACCCCATTTTTTAAAAAAGCAACCAAACAGAGTAATGAAGATTTTTAGTGTGCATAGCTAAGAGCACTCTATGTACAATGTTAGAACCTCGAGTCTATGTTCAGGAGGAGCCTGCAGGCATTAGTTTTGTACTGACACGGACGGCTGTGAGCCTTGAAATGCCTAGCAAACGTGCTCATGAAGGAGGAAGGTAGATGAGTGAGTGGGGACAGGGAGGTAGTATCCAGGGTGGTAGGTGGGGCAGGGAGGGCGGGTGAAAGCAGAATTAATCGTTCATTTGAAGTTTCCCTCTATCAACTTTTCATGCATTTCTGTTCTGAGCATTTGTGTTGTACTCACAATACTTACGTACCCAGCTAAGTAGGAAAAAAGTTCTATAGTGGATGTTTAGCAAAAGAATATTGCTAATACTGTTGTAAAGATCACTTTGCTAAGAACTATTGCTTTTAAATATTAGATAACCTCTTCCCACCCAACCTCACAAAAAATATTGTCATACCCTTTTCTTTATTCTTCTGGTATCAAGCAGAAGAATGCAGTGACAATCCTTATTTGGTTCCAGGGAGATTCATCATCCTGACTAAATGACTGTCCTCACAATATTAAACCCAAATATAGTATTGTCCTCGATAAAAAAGACTCTGATTGAGTAGGCTCTGGGAAGTTGTCAAAGGAATGGAATGGGGGTGGGAGGGAAGGTTGCAGCCTATCTGATATGAGACTATCAGATGAGCCACCACACCAGCTTTCAGAGTCAATAAGAGTTTCCATTTTGTTCTAAATAACTCATTCCCTCCCTGAAAGTGAAATTTCAGGAGGAATGTATTTTTATCCTTTACCATTTGATCCCTACATAGTTTCTCTTCTACTGGTATTTGATCTTACTGTGCTTTTTCATTTTCTTTCTAATTTCAAGAATCTGGCATGTTCCAAAATATTGAGTGGAAAAAACAAATGAAAAAAAAAAAAAAAACATGGTGGCCATAAAAGCATTTGACTGTGTGGCAGCATCTGAAGTGAATTGCTCTTTGGAGAGGGAAGGAGTCTTTGATGTCCCCAATATGGTTCTCATAGGCTAAAACTTCCCAGAACCACAACCCAGCCTAAGGGGCACTTACTCGATGTTCTTAAATATTTGGAAAGAGATGCTATTTTATTGTTTCAGTTGTCTTTGCTATTAACACATTGCCAGTAGATTCTTCCTAGAATTAAAAATGTTTTAGCAACAGTTGATTTTACATCTAACCAGATGTGTATTGAATGGGCCCGTTGTGTGTACTCTTGTCCAAGCTGGCACAGTGATCCAACATATAATATTGGTACTTAGCTTTGGAATTTTGTTTGCTACTCTAGGCGACTTAGATTCTTAACCATAGAATTCACACATGCTTACTTATCCCAAGTTCCCTACAGAGACTAACCCCTGCTACAACCTCATCAGAATTGTTAGTGATCCCTAGAAAAAAAGAACAGCCTTCTTATCACAAATCCTACATTTTCTGAGGCTCATCAAATTCTTTATCCATCATTGAGATAAGAAGCAGTCTCAGAGTTATATTAGGGCCAGAATGTTAAAAAAAAAAAAAGCCTAATGTGATATCTCTCTCTCTCTCTTTTCTTTTCTTTCTTTCTTCTTTTTTTTTTTTTTTTTTTTTTTTTTTTTTTTTTTTTTTTGTACTGAGTATTGAACCCAGGGGCACTTAATCACTGAGCACCGTCCCCATTCTTTTTTATTGTTCATTTTGAGACAGGATTTCACTAAGTTGCTGAGGTTGGCCTCAAACTTGAAATACTCCTGCCTCAGCCTCCTGGAGTCTGTGTGATTACATGCATGTGCCATCATGTCTGGTAGTTCTCTTGTTTTCTAAAGAAAGAAGTTAAAGGTGAAAATGGTAAAAAAAAAAAAAAAATGTTAAACTTGGTATAGTAAGATGAATCTAACTCTTAGGCCATTATCACCAAAAGCTATATAGGAGGATATGCCTCTTTTGGTTAATACTCAAACTTCACAGACTCAGGAGAAATGTCTCCTAGTGTCTGGTAAGGACTCACAGTCGATTTGGACTATGTGGAAGGCAAGCAGGATCTCTTAACACTTTCTGAAAAATATTTTATTCTGAAACTACAACTGTATATAAAATTATATTAGTGATTTTACGTAAACAAAAATATCTTAGAGTATGTCCCAAGAGATCACATTTTAAAAAATCTAATCTGCCAGAGATTTTCCCTATAACTACGAAGATCTGGAATTCCACATGGTCATGGAAGAATACTGCAGCATAGTTAAATTGTATAAGAAGACAATGTATTTCTTTGAACTTAAGTGGTTGTATTAATATTACTTCATTTTTTAAATACCTATATGATAAGCCTTTATAGTATCCTTTTTTTTTTAAAAGAGAGACTGGACAGTGAGAAAGAGAGATAGAGAAAGGGAGAATCAATTTTACTTAGTTATTCATGTGGCCTTCACTGCTCTTAAACTTCATTGTGTACATGGTTCTGGGGTTCAAATTTGCATACTCTCACATGCCAGTCAAGCGCTGTAACCACTGAGCCACTGCTCCAGCTCTCATTGTGTCCTCTTAATAATTCAGTTTTCCAGAGCTCATCCAGATGTTTTAATTTTATTAAATTAATGTATTTGAATGTTTTAAAATACATAGTTTCTTGCATGCATATATTAGATGTAAACACTTCTGATATGTTATATTCCTTGAATTAGGCAATCATAATTCTACACAGATGAAATTTCTAAATGATTGTGATTGCCCCACTAAGAAATTATTTTATCTCATCTATACAGATATATATTTTGGTATTTATATGATTCCCTAAGAAAGTGTTAAAAACTTTGAAAGGAGCTGATTTCTTGTTTTGATATGTATGTTGGCTCATATATGCACATATGTATGCTTATGTTTGCAAAATTTACACCTATATTAAAATATAAAAATATGACCAAATATTAGCTGGGATTACTTGCCTTTACATTCAATAAAATGTTCTATAAATTTACTATAAGTAAAAATGGACATTTTATCCACTCTGAATGCAGAAAGGTTGCACAAATATTTATAAGCAGTCTCTTTAAAAGTGAAAATTTTATTAGCTGATAACTTTGATCACTGTCCTTCATTAAATATGTATATTAGTCTATAAAACTAAATTCTATTTTACTCAAATTCAAAATATGAATTGCTATATGTATAAGGTAGTTTACAATTAAAATAGATGGCAATCAAACTGCCAATAATTATCTTAGAATTGAGAATATATTTAATGATTTTTCTTTTTTGTAAGAACTAATACGTATACAAATGACCCAGTTTATTCTAGTTTCTCAGCTATTTAGTTGGGTTTTAAATACCTTGATACTGCATTTACATATGAGCATCAGTAACTATAATTTTCCAGATACCTTTTCAAGATACCTAATCCAATCATATCCTATGAAGTCAATTTTTATCTGAAGTTTTTGATGATTACCCAAACTAAGAGTGTTCTGACCTTGATAGCATTTTCAAAATCAATATAGATTACTTGTCATATACCACTTTAACTTTATGGTACCTATGAAAGTGCAAATAGTTAGAGGGCAAGTATTATATTTTATGTTTTTTTATTTCTCTCTCTTCCAACCAATAACAAATTGCCTCAATCTTAGTGGAGGATCAATGAATAAGTAATGAATAAGTAATGAATGAACAAATGAATGAATATCTACTTGTCAGTACATTGAGAATGAACATATATTGCTAATTATAATGGAAGAAACATGTCCAGAAGACAAATTAATAAATTCTTCCATATCTGAGCCTCTTAACTTTCTATATTAATTCTTCCAGGTAGTTGAACAGCATCTCCAGCCTTTTGCTGAGGTACTTTCTCTAATCCCCATAAAATTTGGGTAATTTTTGATGGAACAGAGAAGTCTCAAATTTGCAATAGTTTCATTCATTTTCCAGGACTTGTGAAGGTGACCCAACACCTAGTGTGGTTAGCTCTTGTAGTCTGAAAATACCACTCTGATCTGTAATGTATCATAGTAATCCAGGCCTCTCCAGTTCAAAACTACTTGCTCACAGTCAGTCAGTGGTTCTTATGTTTCCTCAAAGTCAACATCCAAGGAGATCAGGCTGATGTCAGATGCAGAAATGCATGAAGATGTCTGTGAATGCCCTGTGCAGCAGACAGGGGAGGGGAGAGGCAGACAGCACAACAAAGAGCAGGAGCAAGAGGACAGGCAGCCAAATCATTTGCACTGTCTTAACGAGCACTAATTAAATGCCCTATTTGAGGTAAATAATAGCTGAAAATAGCCAAGTTCAATTGTTTCTGATCAATGAGTAAAGAAATTGGTGGATTCAGTTGGTGTTGCTTCAATCATTAAACTGAGGCAAAACTAAGACATCTTCAAAGGAGAGGGACATCAAGTTGAGATAGCCCCTAAAGGGCCATTTGCTTAGTCTCCATTTCAGCACTCTAAATGGTACCCCACAGATTTAAATCACATCCAGAAAATAACTGCATAGACTACAAACTGACCTTAATAAACAATAATTAAAAGAAACCAAAATATTGTGTAAACTGGGCTTTAATCTCATCCATATCAGTGGTCAATGAATTTGAACTACATCTGATCTATGTCGTAAACCAATTTATTTTCTGGAGCTTCTAATATATATAAATGAAATGTTCATTTTTATCTCTTTTTATTTTCCCTACTTACTCTCTAGTAAACTGAATTCCTAGATGTAAGCAGCCAGAGGGAGAAAGAGAAGTGATTCACATAATGGATAATTAACCCTTCAACAATGGAAAGTTAACTCTCTGCAGACATGCCAAAAACTGGAATGTTTTGTTGTTGAATTTGTTCTCCTTTGGGTGTTAGCACATAGAGGACATTTTCATTAGCACAAACTTGGCACCAAATAACTTGTTCATCCTCAAGCTATAAAAGCCACACTCACCTTCCAGTTCATTCTGGCAGGATTTATAGTATGATGTCCTCTTGGGTAGTCATGTACAAATCACTCTGAGGGGCAAAATTGTATGAGTGCCTAATCCACTTTTGAAAATGAAAGAAAAGGATCTGTTTTATGAAAGACACCAAATATGGAAAGACACAAATTGTAATAAAAAGTATTAGCACCTTGTACCTCCTGCTAATTGCCCTCCTAGTCAAGAGGAACCAAAATAGTATAATAAATATTAGAGATACATCATGATCAGAAGGCAAAGAATTGTTGCTATCTTTCAATAGTAAATTTTTAAAAAGGTACAAACCTTAAACCACTCCATGTAGATATTATTTAGGCTCTAAATTAAGGAACTCATCTACTTCTTTTGTCTGAGAAGGTTAATAGTGCCATATGACTGCCTTTCTGGTTTGTTATGAGGATCTGAGTACAAAGACTGTTTTTTCAATACATTCTTTATATATGGATTTAATATTTAGTCATTTATTGATTTACAAAGCATTTTTGAACCCTTACTCTATGTCAGTTAGAAGCTAATCATTGATTTACTTATTAACTTATTTATTGAGAAGCTCAAATTATGTACCAGGCACTATTCCAGGGGCCTGGGATTTTATAGTAAACAGCACAAATGGAAGTCTCTCTTCTCAGTACTTACTTTCTAGAAGAGACAAAGCATATTAGATAGTGATAAGTGTTATGGATAAAAGTGAAGGAGAGTGAGAGGTAGGTTTGAAAATTTAAATGGAGTCATTGAGGGGACATTTGAGAAAAGGTTTTAGTGAAGTTGAAGAAGCAAGCTTTGTGTATATCTAAGCAAGAACATTTTTGGCAGTAGAATCATTGAATGCAAAAGCCTTGGACAAGATTATATCTTATCTCATAGAATTTGATTGTAGACTGGTGGTTACTGGAGCATGGAGATAGTAGGGACAAGGGGATAGGGAAAGATTGTTCTGGTGTGCTACTGCACAGTAGTGTGTCTATAGATGAGGATAACATTCTATGCATTTTAAAAAGCTAGAAGGGATGTTGAATGTTTTCATCATAAAGAAATGAGGAGATAGATATGTTTAATGTAAATATTTGCATACTTTATATATTTATCAAAACATCACATGGTACCCCATTAATATATATAATTTTTATATTTTCATGTATCAGTTAAAGATAAATTTAAATTTTAAAATAAATTTCAAAACTCACATAAATACATATAAAAATAAAATGGTATATAACACTAAAAAAATGTATCTGGCAAGTCTGCATGGCAGGATCAGAGTGGGCAAACAGGAGAACTGTAAGAGATGAGATAATGGAGGCAGTACAGGCCTGATGGCATAGGCTCTTACGTGCTGTTGTAAAGAAGCTGGTTTTGTCATTGCCAGCACAAAGATTAAATAAGACATGGTCTTAAGTTTCTCACCACAGGAAGGACAGATAGAGAAACCAGTTAGAATAATGCCATATGCTAAATCACATAACTGAAGGAAGTTCAAGGAACCTTAACAGTGCAAAATAGCAAGTGTTCAGCTGAATGTACTACCTTGGAATGAAGAGTTGGGGGAAGATTCACAGAAGAGACAACAAATCCATGCTGAGCCTTGAAGGATTTTCCCCCATGGTCACAGGAAGGAAGAGAATTCAGTAAGGGAACCCGCAGGGACAAAGACATTTAAAAAGGAAATAGCATGGCAGAGTTGAGGAACAGTATCACTGATGTTTAGTAGGGGTGTGGGGAGAAATGAGGCTATATATGCAGGCAGGGAACAATCATACTGGCCTTGATTACCATGCAAAGATGTTTTAACTTCATCTTGTAGCATTTGGGGAGCCACTGAAAGATTTTAAGTAGAGAAGGTTAATGATCACATTGTGTTACAGAAGATCACCCTGGCAGCAGAGTGGAGGATAGATTATAGAAATGGGAGAATAGAAGCAGGAAAATTAGTTAGGAGGCCACTTAAATTGTTCAGACAGGAAACAATGAAGCCCTGAACTAGGACAATAACTATGGGAATAGGTAGAGAGGAGGAGACATGTTCAAGAGATAAGAGGCAGAATGGACACAATTTAATAACCTTTGGACAGGGCATCAAGAGAAGTAGGAATTTTGGATTGCTCCCAGGTTCTGCCTTATACAACTAAGCAAGAAAGTCTATGAGAGGAATCGATCTTGCAGGCTGGAAGAAGATAGTAAATTTGCCTTTTAATGTGTTTTATTTTGGTATATCTAACTAAATCTAACTACCCACAAGAGCGTCCAGGCTGATGACTAGTAGTAGTTAGATTTAGTCAGGTATAAGTCAGTAAAGAGATATATAAGTCTGTTTGGCTTCAGAATCGTGGTATAGTTAGAATTATGGAGTAAGTATTTCTCAAGGAACAGATATTGAAAGAAGGTAAAAGGGAGCAGATCCTTGGAGTATGCCACATTTACAGAACAGAGAGAGGAAGAAGGGACTTCAGGGAAGATTATTATGCACAACTATTTATTATGTGCCAGTCACCGTGGTGGATGGTGAGGGAACCAAAATGATTGGTCCCAGATCCTTCCCCAGAAGAGTTTGTACAAATATAAAAGGCTTTTGTTACTATCACCACCGACCATAGGGCAATGCTAATGGAGGAAATCCCCAAGTGTAATAGAGAAAGTAGTGCAGAATATTTAATTAGCATCGAGGGAGATTATTGTAAAGGCAGAATCTTGGAAAGTTTGCTGCATGCATTTTTTGCTATACAGTTCATTTCTTATTTTTCTAATGCTTGATGTGTATGTTTCAGTGTTAGCATGGGTTCAAGCTATTGGCAAAACAAGCCAGGTGTAAATTATGGTAGAATTGAAATCGATAGCACTTTGAAGCACTGGAGTGCCCAGTTCACATCAGGGCGTGCGTCTGTGTTCACTGAAACATGGCTATCAAGTGCACCCCGAGTCATTAGATGTGTTATCCAGTGAATAACAGCATAATGATATTTTAGCAGAGCAGCCTCATGATAAATTCTGCTTTAGTGAAACCCCATATACAGAGCAATTTCTCCTGGCCGTGTACATTGCATGGCAAAGAAAGAATATCCTGCTGCGTATCAGAAGGCTGTAATTTCATTTAGGGGTTCTATTGACATCGTAAACTGCAAGAGCAGAGCTCAAGTGGCTATTTAAGTCATAGGAACTTCAAGCTAAAATTACTGCCTGGTCCTAATCGCCACCTCCAGGGGACTCCTGCCTATACATATATGCTTTATGTTTCTATCTTTGTGTCTATAAATACTCTATCACTCCAGGGACCGAGGTGATAAGCTGTCCTAAAATATGACAGGTATCTGTTACCTTTTCAGATGGTACAGGCTTAAGGGCTAAAAGCAGTTATATTATTCATTGAAGGTCAAATGACAAAAGGAGCCAGAACCCCCCCTTCCACTCCCCAACTAAGTTCACTGTACAGGTGTTCCTGTTTTTCTCCTTTAAGACAATTTAAGGTCAGGATCTATGAGCACATTGAAGCTAGTAAAAGAAGGACTTTTATATTTACCTCTATAGCAGGATTTACAGCCTGTAAATACTTGCCCCATTCCTTCCCCAAGTTGCCTTGACACATGCTTACTTGTGGAATAATAGTAACTGTAGTCTTGGTATTCAGTAAAATACAGAATATGTAGTGCCCCATTAAAGTGATTTCCTAGATATCTAACAGGGATATTCTATCTTGAAATATACTCAAGTTGAAAATAGAAATGCATGATAATTTGGTTGAATGTTTATACTCTAAGGAAAATACAGTTATGTAGAATTTCATATTATCAAATAATATTTACTAGATGATGGTTTGGACTTGACTCCAGGAGACCAATAAGGAACGAGTCAAAGTTAAGTATGTTTCTACTTGATTTTTAGTGTAAGTTTCATATTCATGCCTTCATGTGAACAAATCAACTTTGTCCAAAGTGGGCACTACAAGATTGGACACTATAGTTCAGCCTTCTTCAGGCATTAGACCACTGATGTTTTACTTCCTGATTCCTTGTCCTGGGTTTGGGACTCATATCTACATATTATTTTAATAAGAAGGCCCAGCAGAATTAGCATGGTTCCGAAAACCACAGTAATAATGAAATATATGATTTCTTCTTAAGGTAACTATATTTTAGTCATTTTATTAATCCTTATACATACTGTATAGAAGTAAAGACAGAGAGGCAAAGATGAAACTTTTAATTTCCTTATTAGCCTGTCTGTTGTTCCAGTGCTTTATCACAATATTTCTTTATTTCTTAATTAGTACAATTAAGAATTAAAATCTGTATGAGCCAAATCTGTCTCATCTGTTATCCTGAAATTTCACTGTATGCCTAAACAACATAATATGCTATTCTTACGTTTCTGAGAAGGTTGACTTCTCTGGTAAGAATATCCTCAAATTATTTCTACCCATGGGAACATAAACCCTATATAGTATTTGGACATAGATAAACTCTGAGATAGGGGAGTTCATTTTAAGCAGTACAGCAATTTGATTAAGACTGCAGATTGCCTGGGTTCCATAACTTAGGAGCTGTGTACCCTTGGGAAAACTAATTCTGAGTACCTCCATTTCTTTGTCTATAAAGAAAGAAGAGGAGAAGGAGAGCAGGAAGCTAATCAGAAATTTATTTTCATCACAAAATTACTGAGAGGACTAAATGATCTAATAAATGTAAAATATTCAGACCAATAGCTGGCGTATAGTAAACACCCAGTCAACATTAGCTGCCCTTATCATCACCATTATCATCCTCCTCATCACTCTTATTCCTATACTAGAGGAGCATGGTTTATATCTGTTAGCAGGGAAAAAAACCCATCTGCACAGACAAGCATGCAGGCACACACACTACCTACCTAAGTATGCTTGCCTGGTCCAGAGAGGGACTTGAGATTTAGTTACATGTTAATCTTGGTAGTACCCTAACCAGAGATCTTAAAAGAAATCCATGCTTTTGATAAGGTAGACTTGGTACCAAGATAAGTCTCATCATAGGTTTCAAGTGTTTAGTATGGGATCACTCCATTTCTGGGCTTCATTCCTATTAGCTACTACTCTGCCTGCTCTCATCCAAATGCTTAAGTCCTATCTTTCCCTCAACTGAAAATTCTGTTAAATCATGGTCCAGCTGAAATCCATTGATGAGCTCACCATTCTTTTTCCAGCTCAGTAGATGAATGTATGGTGAATGAGTGAATGAACAAATGGCCTTCCATTTCCAGCTTCTCAACCTAAGTCTCAACCAGTTTTGGTGTGCTAATTGCCGACCTCATTCTCCACCTAGGCCATTCTATTCACTGTTCTTATCATTCCCGATCTTCCAATCCAATCTCTCTTCATTATTTTTGCCTTCTAGCCTGCTTTGAACCTTAAATATAACACCCAAACAATATAGTAGGCCTGTCCTCTACTTCACCTGTTCCTTCAGTAAACTATGAACTCCACCATAGAACTGTGTTCTATATGCCTCCACCCATTTTCTTCACATTTGGAATTTGAATTTTAGTCTCACAGTTGATTCATTTGCATTCTAATCTAATGTCTCTGGCTCTAACGTTGGTTCAGATCTTTATATCATGTTACTCAATACCCCTTTCTATGTTATGTTTTGAGAAAGCATGTTAATAAGTGAGCGACAAACGATAATCAAGTCTTATCCGTAAGAAACAGCATTGAACTATGATGGCAATCTATATGTTGTCCCATTTGTTTTGCCTCCCAAGTCTTATTTTAGCTCCTTAGTGAATATCAGAGATCTTCTGCCCTAAACTTGGTCTTGAGTGCCTTATACTTGCTCTACCGATAGGCCAGTACTAACAACATCTAAAGCTTAATTAATGTCAGTTATAACTGGATGAATTTGACATCAGGCTACTAGTGTGTCCAATGGCAAATATCATGTGGAAAAGAGAGAGGAGCTAATGGCAAAAGGCAACACTCTTGTAGCCAGTAAAAGACCACTGACAATGGCATGTTAATATGTATGGATTGTGTTTTGTTCCCTTTATTGTCTATTGTCACTTTGGTTTTTTGCTGGTAGTCCCATGCCCTACTATTTTTTTTATCTTCTCAGCGCTACAGAATGTATGCCCAGTAGAACACAGTGTACAGTTGTAAACTCTCCTGATTTCATGGATTTTGAACATGGACAAACTTCTAAGTTTTTTCTGTTCTAAGTTTTGAGTTTCTAACATGGAAAATGCCTCCTAAATGAGAAAGTCTCCTTCCTCTCTGGTCAGGCATTCCCAGGTACATACTAGGCCTAATTTTGCCCAGCAGTTGGGATAGAGAATGAGAAATTGACAGCCCTCCCAGTGAAAACTACTTGCACAATACAAGTAGTATAGGAAGAGCATTTAGAAAATAAATAAAGGGGGGCTGGAGCGGTGGCTCGGCAGTTACAGCACTTGCCCAGCATGCATAAGTACGTGAGTTCAAACCCCAGGACCACATACACAGCTAAGTGTCAGAGCAATGAAAGCCACAGGAAAAACTTAAATAAAAATTGATTCTCTCTGTCTTTCTCTCTCTCTTAAAAAAAAGAAAGAAAAGAAATAAAGGACTGTGTGAGTAGGAGACCTATTGACCTACAATGGAATAAGAGATTTCTGGAAGACCTGCATATTGATGCTTCTTTTCACCCATTTATAAATAATGGGTTTCACCCCTTTACTGGGTACATGTGTTATACCAGTGGAAGTTGTTGGGCACTCTCTCTAGGTCTGCTTGAGGAAGGAGTGTGTGTGCGCGCATGCATGTGTGTGTGTGTGTGTGTGTGTGTGTGTGTGTGTATTTGTTGACAGACCTCTGTATTTTATCTGTCTGTCAGTGGGAGCAGGCAGAAGATAGGGCTCAGCTCTCCAATAGGCCGGAACTGTAGGTAAAAAACCATGTTCTTGTTGCTGCTCCTGCTGCTGCTGTTGTGGTTGCGGGTACTTCATCATCTGAGTCTTGATGGAAGCTGGAGGAAGTTTGTTGTTGCTCTCATCTGACCTGGAAGACTAGCTCTGGTCTTGTCATCATTGAAGAAACCTATCAAGTGTTTACAATCAGTGTTCTTGCAGCCAGTGGAGGTAGACTCTCAAAATTATGCTCACTTAACCATAATCTATTATCTTTCAATTTTGCCTCAAAGGTCCACATAGCTTTGCTCTCTCCAAATGTCTGTGTTGATACTATCCAACCCTCTGGAGCTGCCCTGTAGAATGTACTTCCTGCTGCAGGTTAGACCACTCATGCTCACTTAGACTCTACCCCACTAAAGAGACACGTTTTTCCCAGTAGGAAAAAATTACTGTGCTTCCAGCTTCTGAGGAAATAGTCTACTAAACCAGGTGCTTATTTTAGCAGCAGTCATTCCCCTATAACTATGTACATCATTGACTTTCATTGTCTGACTGTACACTATTCCTTATGAGGAAAAAGATTATTTTTGCCCTAAAGTAAAAACAAACTGATGATGGTAAACAGAATTTAAGATTAGATTGTATATAACAGAGCAAGACAAGCAGAGCAGACTTGTGTATTTAATCCAGGCCCATTTACCAGTTTAATTTGATATTGGAAATTAATTGTTCAATTATTACTGAAACCACAATTGACAGATATTCTTTAGAGTCATTGTCCTTCTTTCTTATGCTTATATGAGGGCAGGGGCCATTCTTTCCTCCCAAATTCTTCTGGATTGTAGAATTATTTTAAAAAGAGATAACAGGAATATTTTTGTTTCTTTGTTAGTTTGTTTGGTGTCCATTTGATGGAAGTTTAACTGAAGGACACCCAGAAGTGAGCTCATCGTAGTGTCTTTCTAGTAAGGAAAGTGAAAGAGCAGAAGACTTTTGTCTCAGACTGAATTTGTAAGAAAAGAGCCTTGCTTATCAGAAACATTCAATGATATGAAAGGGTTTATATGTCTTCCTTTTAAAACAGATGTTTCACTAAGAAGAGAGGGACTAGGCTCAAATGTGAATGTTTATTTTCCTGATTATTTTTGTTTTGTTTGCCTTATTATTAATATCCTTGGGATGTAAGAAAGGCAGGTGATTTTCTGAAGATTAAGTTCAATGGTGTAGAAATTATTAATCTGATCAGACTGAAAGATAATGAAATAAAATGAAAACAACACTCCCTATGTAGTTAAAGGATATTGATTGAGCATATATTTTAAAAAATTAGAGACATATATTTGGGAGTTGCAGATTAATGCTTCTGTGGGAATGAAATACAGTCCCTTTGACTCTTTGCTATTGTTCAATTCCTTAAAACTTAGTAAATGTATATAGTTATTTTAAAGAAACATAAGAGTTCTTGGTGTGCTGTGGGAGTCTGTACCTGCTTAAGAGGAACAATTGAAACATTGAAACTGGATGATTCCTTAGGAATGGAGACTTCTTAAGCCAATGTGCCAAGTTTCTCTAGAACAGTTTACTAAACATCCTTGATCCTAAAAATCATCAAGGTCACCTGTGAAATATGCACATTCCTGTGTCCTCCCCAGACCTAGAGAACAGAGACTTCCATGAAAGGGCCTTGGCATTTGGATCTGAAATGAGAAATCTTGTGCATTACTATGATTAGAAAAGTTTGGGAAACACTGCTTTAAGAAATTTTTTTAGAATACCTAAGAGGGGATATGATGTATTACTTTATTCCATATACAAGTGATCCTATAGACACGTTTCTCCCTATACTCTTGCCAGGAATTCAGAGGCATTTCAAATGAAACAAGAGCCTTTCCAAGATGTATATCATTGTTGTTATTAAAACTATCCCATCTTTCTCTTTGTCTGTCCATAACAGTGGCCTTAAGACTTTGTATTCTGCCTCCCCTGACTCATTATTCCTGACTAATGAATGGTCATCACATAAAACAAAAGTTTCCAGATTAGGAATTTGGAACTTGAGTTCTAGTCTGGCCAGAACTAAGAAGTATATGAATTTATACTAATGTGTACCTCTGATCACCTCAGTTTTCATTTGGACAATGATGAAGTTGCACAAAATGCTCTTTTAAAACATGCCAGCTGTACATTGCTATAAATACAAAATATCTTCCATAACTTTGTAGACTCTTGACATATATAATGATTTTTGTGTATGACATAATATATGTTCAGATTGAGATAGATCCATAAGTATTATTTACAGACTGTTCCCTATTTCTAAAGCTCTTACTTGAGCCAAAATTTAAAATAACTATTAATAAACTTTATTTTCTGCATCCAGACTATTATAATTGTCTTTTAGGGGAAGTATTAACAAGAGTTTCTCCTATCAACACCCACATACTGGATACTGATTTCTTAAAGCAGTAAAAGAATGAATGAATGAACAATCTTGGGCCTGTCCTAGGTATTAACACTTTCAAATCCTGGGAAAAAGAATTGTACTATTCAGCTAAATATTGGGGGACTGGTAGTAAAAATAATTTTTAAATACACAAAAATAGCCATGACTCAGGATTGCTGTGAAGCTATGTGGTAACCACTTGGCTGGGTACAGTAGAAAAAATATGAAGAAAGAAAGTCCTGCTCCTAAGTCTCAAAGGTGAAGATAAAGAGGTACAGTGGTGGGAATTCATGTTTCCTGAACTCCCTTGTCAGCTCAGCACGTCTTCAGTGTAAATACACATGTGGCAGTGGCCTATGCACTCATTCACACTTCAGGGAAGCCTGTGGTTTCCTTTTCTCCCTCCATTTTAGCAGTGGGCAGCCTGCAACCTTTTGATCAAGCTGACTTTGTACGTTCCATGACTGAACTCAGCTATGCCAAACATCCTTGAGGAAGTTGACATTTGTGTACTTTGAAAGAAAAAAAAAAAAGAAAAGTGAATCCCAACTGCTTCCTCCTGCCCTTTTGATTAAGAGAACGGTAAGTCAGCAGGAGAGGTGCTGCTTTTAACAAGCAGGGGTGTGCAGCAGCTGATTGGTATCTTTCTTTGAAAAAAAGTAGAAAAGATTGATGTTAAACAACACTAATCAGAGTTGATTACAGGGACTGAATGAATTCATTGATGGGAAAGAGCCATGGTTCCAGAGACAACAAAAGAGATTAGATAATAGTCAGGGGAATAGTATTTGGAATAGTTCTGCTCTTCTCTGACAACCAGGAATCAGTGCCCTCAGCTCCTTAACCATTCATTGAAGTAGGCTGAAGTAGGCACATATGTACAAGAAATGTAGTCCTTTGCTGAGAATATTCTCTTCCTCAAGCTCTGCCTGGCTGACTCTTTCTCCTAAACTTTCTTGATCACCTTATCAATGGTGGTGCCTCTATCACAACCTGATGAACCAAAACCTCATCTCCTGTCACTCCCAAACAGCACCCTGTACTGTACCTAGAGCCACCTGCCATACCTGAATGGACCATGCTCTGTCTTGCTCTGTACTTTTTTAATTTCCTCTTCCCCACCCCTTCTTTGCTATTTTCTCTACCTGGTACCCCCTTCCATCTTCTCTGATCTTTGCCTGATCAACTTCCATTCTTCAAGTTTCAGCTAAGTCATCATCTTTAAACTTGTGATGGAGCCTTCTCATTAAGAAGTCAGGGTCCCATGCCTCTGTTCTTCCACAGCTATTTATGCTTACCTCCATTACAGTGGCTTATCACTCTGTTATAATTAGCTAAACGTTTACTTTCTTTTCTCCCCACTAAACTGAAATAGAAATATTTGAGGGTAGAGGCTGTGTCCTTTATCTCTCTATCTCTAATGGTAGCAAAATTTGCAAACATATAGAGTGTTAATATAAATTGAATGAATGAATGAATGAATACTCTCAACTTACTTGTTGTTTCAAAATCATTGCCTACAGCAAATAATGAATCCAGAGGAAGAAATTTTTGTCCAGAGTTGGTAAATTACTGGTTCACTGTTTAGTGAAAAAGCATTTGGGACAAAGGAAATGGGAAATGAATTTAGCAGTTTTCGCCCCTGCTCTTTTGTGTGACTTTGAGGTCATTCCAGGCATCACACTAACATCAGTAAACCTTGCAGACTGATGCTGTAGTTTCTGTCCATGAATGAATGTATGGCTAATTTATAAAAAGTAGACTACCACTATATTATTGTTATTACAATGTGTTATTTATATAGATTTCTCCTTTAGAAATTCCTAAATACTCAATATACATCATCAGCCTAATTTTCTATTTCTCCTCATGTTACTAATCTTATGCATATTGAATCTATCACCTGAGCACTTTAGAAGCTTGATAAATATTTTCTAATTAAGGAAGATGTTATACTTATTATTTTTAATAAACTCATAGATTTAAATTCCTCAAGAAATGCATTTTCTTCCTATATAGCAACAAGTGGATATCTAGGTCTTCTCTGTGCAACATATAGGAGAAGACATAAGAATAGCCCTTAGCTTTTTTTTTTTTTAAGAAAGAGGGATAGTGAGGGGGAGAGAGAGAAAGAGAGAATCAATTTTATTTAGTTTTTCATGTGACTTTCGTTGCTCCAACACTTCGTTGTGTACGTGGTGCTGGGGTTTGAACTCATGCACTCAGGCATGCCAGGCAAGCAACTGCCAAGCCACTGCTCCAGCCCCACCCTTAGCTTTTAAGAGGATTCATTTCAATTAGTTCACAACTGCAACATTTAATGTCATTTTTACTGATAGATCCGTCTGACTTAAGAAAGAATAGCTGTTTAATAAATTATAAGGATGCTACATGTCCAAATTATATTGTTCTGTTTATGCATATATGAATATGTGACAACAAATCCCATCATTATGTACAACTATAATGGATCAATAATAAAAATTTAAAAAATAAAATTTTAAAAAGTAAAAAAAAAAAAAAAAAAGAATGCTACAAAGCTGGAGAAGGAAGAACCTGAAGCATTTGTGATCTAAGGACACCATACTATTTTACCACATTTGCCTAAATGTTGACTGCACCAGTGGGTAAAAGTTGGAGAAAATTTGTGAGGCTCAGAAACCATCTCATCATTACTCTGCCATTTTTTTTCACTTTTATATGAGATTGTTCTTGAATTAGTTTTTAAATATATTTAGTTGAATAGGCAGTAGATTCCCAGGATTCAAAAAAAAAAATATAAAAAAAGTGTGTTCTCTTTCTCCTCATCCACCTCTTTCCCCCACATTGGTATTCACTTGTATTAATTGTTTATGGGACCTCACTGTAGTCTTTTTATGCAGAGAAATGAAAATTATATTTCCCCCCACCTTCTCATGTAAAAGTTCACCTAGTGTCTACACTGTTCTCAATATTTCATTCCTCGGGGGCTGGAGCGGTGGCTCAGCGGTTTCGGCGCCTGCCTGGCAAGCACGAGGACCCGGGTTCAAACCCCAGCACCACGTACACAACTGAAGTGTTGGAGCAACGAAGGCCATGTGAAAAACTAAATAAAGTTGTTTATATTAAAAAAAAAATATTTCATTCCTCAATACATTTTCAGTGCATCTTGCATTATTCTATATATATTAGAAATCTTTCCATATCAGTGCATTATTTTTTTCAGTTGTCCACTATCCCATTATGTAAATATATCATAGTTTTTTTCTACTATTCCCTACTGATAAGTAATTTTTTCACTTCAATCAATACTTTTCCATAAATCATTTCATAGATATGCAGGCTTATCTTCAGGATAAATTCACAGAAGTAAAGCTATTGGTTAAAAGGATACATGCTTCTTAAACTTTGAGAAATGGACTTCAACAAGGGTTGGATCATTTAACGGTCTTATTAGCAACATCTGAAAGTACCATTTTATTACCAGCCTAAATGAAATAGTTTTTTGTTAGACTTTTGGATTTTTGCCAATTCTATCAGTAAAAGATGGTATCTCAGTGTAGTTTGAAGTTGAATTTTTCTTACTATAAGTGATGCTAAACGTTTTTTGATATGTTTAATGATAACAGTGTTTATTTTTCTGTGAAAATCTGTTCATCTCTTTTTTCTTTCTATGGGATTTGGGTCTTTTCTTATTTCCTGGTTTTTATATATTAAGGTGACAATTACTTTATCTGCATTGATGGCAAAAGTATTTCCCATTTTGTCTTCTTTATTACTTTGGCTATGGATTTTTTTTTCTTTCTTTCTTTTTTTTTGCCATATAGAAGTTTGATTTTGTATAATGAAATTTACTGGTCTTTTCTATATGACTTCTACATACATATTATATTCAATCACAGAAATTTCTTTCTGATGCCAAGATTATAATTCACCAATGTTTTCTTTTAGTATTTTCATAGTTTTGATTTTTATATTGAAAAATATAATCCATTGCATATTTTTAATTGAAAAGATATTTTCAGGATAAAAGGATCTGAAGAGAGAGAAGCCATAAGTTTGATGAGCTATGGCTGACCTATCATTTTCATAGTACACTAAATCTCATTCCTTTCTGCAAGTAGATGCAATACAGTAACAAAGAAAAAAGAGTAATGTGGGTTTAAAAAATAAAATTTAAAACCAACATATTCAGCTCTTTGAGTTGTTCACCTTCTTTCTGCATTGTTCTTCTTCTTGCTATGTTTCTGTGTTTCTTGTTTTCATTTGTTTGTTTGATTATTTACCTATTTGTTTCTGTGAGAAGGCCATATGGTAGTAGGAAGAGCATTAAGTTAAAGACATTATTTACTGGTTCACATTCTAGTACTCTACACAATTCAGCACTGGTAGTGAAATACAAACTGGTATGAAATAGTGCGCAGAAGATAGCCCCTGGAGTCAGAAATCCTGAACTCATTTGCTGTGCTCCATAGCATCTCTCTGCCTTTATTTCCTTCTGTAGAAAATGGAGAGAATAGGATTGTTATTTCTGTAACAGTAAGAAAAAATAGATACATTTTTCAACATGCTTCTAAGTCTATAGAAAATTAGTTCATGAAGTAATTAGTTGATGATATTTTCAAATTATATAATAATGAGTTTTTGGAGAGAGTTTTATGTAAAATGCTTTTTCCCACACTCCCCTTCTCTATATTTTGCCTTCACTTTCAAAATCTCTTTCAAAAAGTATCCATTCTAGGTGCTAGGGATACTAAAGTGTACAAAATAAACACATACAAATTATCTTTGTTTTCAAAGAGCTACCACTTGGAAAGGAGAGGCAGAAAATAAACAAATGCACACATAAAACCAAAAGTATATCAGAAGTTGATAGTTGCAATAGAGGACAATAAAGATGGGTCAGGAGAGGAAGTGCTGAGAAAGGGGTGTTTCTGTGATGACTAGAATCAGAGAATTCTGAACATTTAGCAGAGAACCTTAAAGAATGTGTAAGAAGGTATCAATACTTCAGCTGGAGTAGGGATCATTATTAGATCCGAGGACTAATTCTCCACCATCAATGTAGAATCTCCCCAGAGGAGTCTAAAGAGCCAGAATTCATGATGGATTTCACTACTTTCTACTAAAATTATGAAAGTCAGGGAATTGTTGATTACACTTTCTTCCAACTTAGATTATTGACAGAGTGATATTCTTTGGTTGATACATTCTCCTGTGATCTATCAAGTCCAATTTCCCTTCTCAATTGTTTATTCTCATTACTACCTTTCACAAACCAAATTATTTTGCTTTCACAATGTATGGTAAACTTTCTGTTAATGCTGTTTATTCTGCTTGAAGTGATTACTCCTTACTGTCTATACTTTGAAATCTCCACTATTTTTCAGTAATTAGTTCAAAGCATCCTCCATCTGGAATCTCCTTTTTTTAGCCATTTGTGAGGCCATGACTTCAATTTGTTTTACATAGCTATTTATCTATTGTTTGTCTCTTTAGCTGTCAATCATCTATCATGTATGCATCCTTCCCTAAGATATTTGATATTTATTGTACAATGAGTGAATGAATGAATTAGGTTCTTATCTTGAGAAATGAGAAAGATATAATAAGGTGGGGGAATAGATAACAAAAATGGGAATAGATAAAACAGTAAAATGAAGGTAGTTTTGAGTAGATCCTATAATCTGCTTATGGCCAAATAGTAAATATGCTATAAATGCACTTTATTTGAACTTCTGTAGAATCAGAGAGGCTGCCTGTTTACTCCCCAGGCTGCTATCACATGGAACAAGGTCTCCTTTTAGAATTTATGAAGAGTATATCTAAGTTGATGTGCCCAAACCAGCTCATAAATGTATAGACCATGCTGACTCTCTCACTTGATACCTGTTGGCATGCTGAGTTTCGATCTGGTTTCCTACCTGAGCTCTATAGATAAGAAAATGAATGCATTTAATAAGACTTTTGTGTCCCTGATTATTTGAATCTGGTATTTTCGAACACTGTAACTTTTCCCAGTGTCTAGGCAGCAGATGGTTTATTTTTAAAATTCCATTCATTCTGAATATTTTCCATGAGAAAAAGGATGTCCTAAGAGGAGAAAAATATATAGCATTAATTTAAGTAAAAGTTATGGTACCTCCAAAAAAGGCAGACCCCAAGATTCAGTGGTTTGTTGGCTTGAAGCACATGGTGGGAGCACATAGCTTGGCCTCAGTCAGTAACATGACACACTTGTATCTGATGAGACCAGAGGGAGAAAATAGCTCTTTAGTCCCAGAGTCAGGTTTAGTTATGAGTTAAAGGTGAAGTCAGTACTATTTAAGGTTTCATTTTATTTATAGGCCTCACTAGTAAGTGTAGGGTTTCCAAGAAATTAGAAAACTTATTTCCTGACCCAAAAGTCTTTCAATGTAATGAATATGTTATAGATAATGAAAGCATTATTAATATATACAACTGAAACTTTTAACCAGACACACAGAGAAAACAAAGCAACCTGTTAATTTACCTAATTGGGAATTTCATATCAAAGGGATTTTCTAACTATTATATATAATGTACATGCCTTCAGGTGAAGTGATGCTGTTACATAAACATTCCCTTACACCTCAGAACCAGACAAGAGTAAAAGAAGGAAATCATCTCTGGAAACTGCTGGAATAGATTCAGGAGTTAGTGGACCAAGGAGCCTGAGGAAAAGGAGATAAGAGGATCTAAAACTGCTGCCAATCCACAAGCTGCTCCCAATAAAGCACCCCCAGACCCCTGAGTTTCATCATGTGTTCATCTCTCTTAGGAATCTTTTTCTGTTATTTTATCATGTAATTGCTCTGTGATTTGATAATAGAAGTTAAGCCTATACATTTTCATAATCACCTTCTCCAGAACCCATCCATTATGCAAAGGAGGGAAGCTTGTATAGCAATAATGATAATGTTTTATTTTAGGTATACTAAGTGCTTTCATTACATTATCTCATTTGGTCCTTATAATACACCTCTGAGGAAGTTGCTATCCATTTTAGAGGTGAGGAAACTGGAGTCCTAGAGATATTTTATTTGAAATCCTATGTTCTGTCTCTGTCAGTCTCTCAAACACACACACATACACACACACACACACACACACACACACACATTGTAATAAAAGCTAAGAAAGCTCTGTATATGTTTGAGAACTCAGAGTAGGAAGCCCTGTAAGCCTAATCTGGAAAATTATCTTAAGGAAGTTTTGGAATTGATCTGATTTATATTTGCATTTTCATCTGCTTCTTAATAGATCTGTAACATGTGACAAGTTTTTCAATATTTTAAGCCTAGGTTTTCTCATCTATCAAATGGTAATATAACAACCACCATAATAATACCATGATAATAATAGATTTGGGAGTTAAATGAAAATAATGTAAGTAAAACCCAGTCTACAGAAAGCAATCAATAAGATTTAGTCATAAACTATTATAATTTGTATCTTCTTTTCAATAAAGCAACAATAGTACAAAAATTCTTAGCTTTACTGAAAAGAGAATAAGGTACTTAAAATATGAATAGTAGGACCCAGGAATTTTTCATTAAAAAGGGAATTTTTACCCTTCTTCAGAAAATTATGTTCACCAAATATTAAAAGTATCCAAAGGTGTTGTGATCAAATCAGTTCCCCAAGATACAATACCAAATCTATTACCTGTACGTATTGTTCCTTCAATTTCTTTAGTCTTTGAAGAAGTTCTAATTCTGCAGCCTGCCTTGTCAGGAAGCATCTCTATGCACCAGAAGAGAGCATTTCTGAGTGTACAGAAACTATTTCAGTGCAAATACTATAATCATCGTGGGGTGTCATGAGGCCACTTTGACCTCAACTCCACAGCTTCCTTCTTGAGGTGCCATGTTGTATTATGTCATAGCACAGAGACCATATTTTTCAGGGACAATACCAGAACATGTACAGTTTTGAGAAATGTCACATTATCAAGAGCTGCTTCAACAGTTCCTGGCAGAAAAAATATATTCATGTATATTTCAGTATACATATGTATCTCCTAATTGTACTCATACAAGAGGAATTGTAACACATATTATGTCTTATAATCTTGTCGTACAGCACATATAGATCTACCTTTTTTTTTTTTTTTAGATCTACCTTATTTTTTCTTAACAACATCACAGTATTTCTTGTAGGGATGTATAACAGTTTGTTTAAATCAATCATGGAATATTTGGTGAACACTTTTACTTATATAATCAGAAAAATTTAATAGCCTTTTTAGAGTGTTTGCTGGACCTTATTCTAAAGTAACCAGAAACCTTTCTGTTTATTGTACGTTCACAGGAGAAAAATCACTGTCTGTGTGTATGGATGTATATGTATATATGTGTAACATATTGGAGAAGATTGCCTTGAACCTTAATTTTACAATATAAAAATTTTATAGTATAAAATGGCAGAATGGCCACAGGCAAAGTGGATAATGTCTCTTTGTGATTCTGGCTGAATTGTGGCCTCACATGGAAGTTGGCATACTTCTTGAGAGTTTTAATGCAGTCAGTGATTACAGTGTCTGAGATTTTACTGCAATTTCCATTTGAGTTAAAACTTATTTTGTCTTCAAAATAAAAGCCTTTAAGAACAGAGAAAATAATTATTTTTCCCATGGCAGGGAATCTAAATCCTTTCATTTTATCTCCTAATATAAAAAGGAAAGGATCCACTGAAAAGTTGATGCAAAAACAGAACCTCTATTGACTGCGTGAGCTATGGAATTTTATTCTTGAAGTACCTACTAACATCCTAAGTGCCCAAGACAGAAAGGGCCAGATGCTGGAAAATAATTTGTACTAAGGCATATTGTAATTCTATTAAAAAATCAATTGGAGCTTTATGAAACCATTTTGCTGCAAATTTAAAACATTTATCCATATGCTTTAAAATTAGAGGAAGAATTTTGTTTGTGGTCATTGACATGATTGCTGTATGTAAAATGTAAAGATACAACAGCTCTTAATACAGAAAAGTAAATGCACAAGCAAGCCATGTTCCAACCTTGAAAGTGTGATTGCTTTTACTGACCCAGTGTATCAAGGTCAAGAGAAGGTGCCCTCAGCAGAGGGAAGACTTTCAAAGTATAAAAGCTTCATTTACATTTAAAATATGAGTTACACATGATTTCTAATGAATACTTGGTTGTTCTAGTTATAACTGTGGCTCGTATCTAATATAATCATGTGTCAAGAAACTGATTTACTTCTTACACATTTCCCTGGCAGGTGTTTTCTGTGGAAAGGTTGGCAAAAAGATGAAGAAGGAAGGCATTCCTAAGCATCTTGTGATAAACCCACTAGATGTCACTACTTTCAGTGGGACTCTGGAAAGAAAGTGTCAGGGGACATATCTGTGCCTTGGCAAGAAATAGTTGTCATGTCTCCTTGACTTTTAACCTTTAATATACCTGGAGAAGTGCTTGGGAGACTTTCCTCATGTTTATTTGTCTCTGTGGTTCCCTTACTTTATTTTGAATTTGTTTACAGATTGAGTTAGGCAATATTTATATTTGAACCATATTTTGTTCAGAAATAGTTTGTTGAAGCTATTCTATAATATAGAACTCCATTAACTTTTTTAATACCATAACAATGAAATGATTAAAGGTGTCTGAGTACACCGGTAACAGACCTCAAAAAGGCTGCCTCTCACATCCTTAGTAAGGAGCTCTAACTGAGCTTCAGAAACAAGATACCACATGTTTCCAGGACAGTGTCATGCAAATATTTGTCTTCTTTCTTTTCTTACCTCACATTCTGTGTTCTCTCTCTCCGCCCCCTCTCTCTTTCTCTCTTTCTCCCTCCTCTCCCCTCTCTTCCCCCTCCCTTCCTCCCTCCCTCCCTCTTTCATGAAAATTCATTTATCTGTGACATTTAAGACTCTGTCTGAGAGGTGTCTGGAGCTGTGGCCAGCTGTGTACATCAATAGTTTCTGAGAATCTGGCACTCTGTCAATATTTGGGGGCCTTGATAACTGCACTTAAATGCAGGGCTTGCCAGCCATCATGCTCTTGGTGCCTCAGTAACAGGTCCGAATGAGTGGATATTAGCGCATCAGATCCTTTCAAAAGTGGTGACACTTGGTAGATATTTTATAGGCATCATATATGTGCTTCCATCTTTCTGATTACCTCGTTTATGTGTCATTTTTCACACTATGTACAAAAATAAGAGTCTTAAAAGTACTCTGAAAACTGAAGTAAATGATGCATCATACAATCTGCATTTGGTGGGTTTTATAGTAGATAAGGTGATGGTATATTGGTAGCACGTTTTAAAAATTATATTCTAGGTGGTTTTTCTTTGTTGCTTGTTTTGGTTTTATTCTTGCTTAGGTTATAACATTTGGGCCAAAATTGTCATTTATACTTTATGGTAGAAATATATATGTTTCTAAAGTCAATGGGACTTTAAAGTGTCCGTACCTTGAGTTTCAGATTAGGGTGATAGTGATTTATATGCATGAAGAAGAAATATTAGGGCTGGAGTTGTGGCTCGGTGGTTACAGTGCTTGCCTGGTATGTGCAAGTATGCGGGTTTGAATCCCAGCATGCATACAATGAAGTGTCAGAGCAACAAAAGGCCACGTGAAAAACTGAATAAAATAAAATTGATTCACTCTTTCTCTCACTGTCCCTCTCTCTCTAAAAAAAAGAAGAAAAAGAAAGAAAGAAGAGAGATTAGATTGTTTTCTGAAACAAAAACTACCTTTTAAACATTTCTCAGTTGTCCTTCCTACTATGTCAGTGAAATGGAACATTTATAAATTGAATCTTTAAGATGTTGCTTAAACAATTTTCCCATGAACTGCACTGGATAATAGTGTATTGGCCTTTCAAGCTCTATGAGAGACCAATGTTAGGGCAGCATCTTAATTGTTGAAGTACTCTGTGTTCTCAACCTGTATGTAACCTTGATCCAATCTTTTGATGAGAATACATCAGGTATCTGAACTTTAAAGAAAAGGAAAATGAGACTTTAAGAAATACCAGTCTTATCTTGGACATCTATATCCAGCTTAGGATAAGTAAAGACCTTGCCAAATTTCAAGTCATGTTCATACCAAAAAACCTAGGTTTCCAGATATCTAAGAGAATATCCTGGAACTCTTAATGCCCATTGACTGGAATCATGAAATGGCCTGTTTATTGGACCCATTGAACCAATAACTACTCCTAACATCTACTCTTTAAAAAAGATTGATACTAAAATTTTCATGTACATATCTTAGAATGGAGGCCATTGTCTTTTTTCTTTTTGAAAAAGTGAAGTATGGAAACAGCTATATACTTCTGTGCACTAAAAGTTCTCTTTCCCCCAGTAACACTTGTCTCTTGCAAGTTGAAGACCTGGAAATCTCACTCCCATTCTATAAAGTCTCCTAGGAAGGCCCCTGTGACACTGATTTGCCAGTCTTTTGACAATTCCAGGGCATAATGTCTTCCTAACATGTTTCTTCTCTGTTGGCCAAATAAGAGTTCTGCAAGACCCAGGCAAAGCTAGAGTTGTGATCTATCCCCACACCACTAGCAGAGTTCTCAGAAAATGACTAGCAGGGGATGAGAGTCAATATGGAAATATACAGAAGTGATATACCACTGGAGTCAATCCTGGATTCTGACGTTTGCTACCTTGATGTTCTAGATATACGCTTCCCAATGTTTGCAAACCCAACATATTCTAAATTATTGGTGTGGCATTTCAAATTTTTGAAACAAAATCAATTTTAATTTAAAATTATGTTTTAAGGAGCAGACTGGGAAATGTGATACAAAGTCATATTAACAACAGAATACCATAATTTCTAAGTGACTGTAAATCACTATTTTAGATGTTGAGGATAAGAAATGTATGTTTTAAAATTATAGTGCTTTGATGAGAGGATAGGTATAACTAATCACTTCAGAAGGAGAAAATTCATTTGAAATGCACACTCAGTAAAAAAAAAGGGAAGGTACAGAATGTTGTTAAATAAAAATTATTGTTAATATTCTTTAGGGGGGAAGGCAACCTCAAAAAGTGCAACTCATCCACTACTTCATCATTTATATATAAAATTTTATATAGCTGTATTGCTTTATATGTGCTAGTAGTTGCTAAACTAACACCACACACCTGACCATGCTTACCTGCTTTGCTTCTTTTATATGAGATTGTCTTCTTTTTCTACAAATTTAAGAATCTCCAAGAATAGGTATGTAATTTTGTTTCCTTTAAATCTTCTTGCAAGTCTTGTATTTTCCATTGTCCATGATGGCTTGGTAAATGTAATTGATGAATTGAAAATAAGGAATGACTAGTTCTATGGGCAAGATAGCATCTAGAGGTAGGGCACTGAAAGTTAATCAAGAGTATGATATATAAAACTGAAATTTATCAGCACTACAATAGTAGAATGTATAAGAAGCATGTAGAATATAGACATCTCTCCTATTGCATCTGAGCATAGATTATACACAATAATGCTGTTACAAATTCTGAATTCAGCTAAGATTGGATGTGAACATCTTAGATAGAAAGAAGTACTAAACCTCTCCCAATAGAATTTAAATTTAACATTCTGAGAAAAAAATGTTCTTTGAGAAAAAATATTCTTTAAGAAAGAATCAAAGACATTGAGTTTTTTATTATTGTTATTTTAGAAAAAAAAGAAACTTAAAGTAGAGAGCTAGTACCAACTTTCCAGCAAATTTTGAGAAGAAAGAATAGGACTTTCTCTCTTCTTCACAGAGGCCCTGTAGGGATAATATATGCTCATACTGCAACAGAAAAACATTACATTTGATAATGACATGGGTTCTTGGGTTTCTAAACACAAAAAGAGAAGTTGTGAAATTATTTTCTTTGAAGTTCTTTAGTTTAAAGAAGATAGACTCATATCTTTTTAGAATAGTCTAAAATGTGGCAGGGAGAGGGGAAAATATGAATTCTCTAGGTGATTTACATTTTTCAGGAATTTTTTTTCCTTCACTGTCTTCTTTAAAGCCACTTTATTCAAAAGCAAACAATTGCCAAAAGTCACCAGGACTTTTAAATGTATTTGACCAGAGTGAAGGCTTTAGAAATGCCACTAGCATTTTAGTGGAGAATAACACCATTACCATCATGTCCTACAATAACTGATCACTACAAACATGAAATTGTAGCTGCCATTGCTGAAAAAAAAATTGTGAAGAAAGGAACAGAGCATATTCAGTGTTTTTTTTTTAAGTACAGTAGACTTTTAGTGGAAAATCCATCACATTTCATTCTGTTTTTTCCTGTCAGTCAGTATTCAAAGTTAAACCCATTACCATTATACTCAAACCACTCCCTTCCTATGGCATTAAGTAGTTTTTATTCATCTCCAAAAATATGAAGCCAATTGTGGCATTTGATATATAATAAGGAAAGAGGTCCACAGAATGTAATTAGGGGAAAAGCCTAAATTGAAATGTTTATTCATTCCAAACTATTCCTATCTACCAAGTATTTCTCCAGGATTTGAAGGTATGTACCTTTCTGTTGCCGAAATGCTCACAGATTGAGGGGAGAAGCAGATGGGGAAACATATAATTACCATACAAAATGATAGGGTGTGGAGCAGAGGTCTATGCAAGATGCGTTATAGGTTTCCTGGGACATTTCTGGCTTAAACCTATAGTCTAAGTAAAATTATCATAAGGTCCTTTCACCTTCAAAAATGCCCCTGTTTAGGAGATGGAGCAGTGGCTCAGTTGTATCATGCTTGCCTGGCATGCGTGAAGATCCAGGTTTGAACCCCAGCATCACATACACAACTAAGTGTCAGAGCAATGAAAACCAAATGAAAAACTAAATAAAACTGATTCTCTCTCTCTCTCTCTCTCTCTCTCTCTCATTCTCACTCTCCTTCTCTCTCTTTAAAAAAAAAAAGCCTCTGTTTGGGACAGTAAATTATATAGTTACCCTATAAATAGCCATATCAATGAAATCTGCCTGATGTGAGGAAAGATTTTCTATAGGATGGGACAAAAATCAAAAAGATTAAAAATGTTTTTGCCACATGTATTTCCTCCATCCAAATGGAAGTGAAACAAAGAGCAGAATGACTAGCTTTCATTTCTCAGGCTGGTCAGAGGGGAAGTTGACACAGATTGGGTAAGGAGACTGAACAAGACAGGACATCTACACCCAGTTGTTGATATGTGGTATGAACAAAGGTTGTCATTAAATGAACAATTAAGCTATTAATTCCATGAAATATTCAGGACCAAAAAGTGGGATGAGAAAGGACTAGAAGCTACAAGAGGGTGGAGGAGACAGATTAAGGTTCAATATAAGGAAGAGGAATTTTTGCAAAAGAAGTGTCCAAAAGTGGGATGGAGTCACCTGTGACTAGATTCCCACGCCCCTGGTAGTGTTAAGCAGATGCTGAATGGAGCAGATTTGGGCACCAGATCATGATTCAGACCACTGGTTACTTAGTATCCTCTGCCATGTCATTGCCCAGTGAGCTTACGGTTCTATAGGTATGGAGTATTTTTAATAGCTTTTAAGAAATTTTGTATTTGGGAGAGACTCCAAAAGTTAAAAATGAAGAAATGCCATTGGAAAAAAGACAGTTTGCATGAGCTAAAGTTTGTTATGATACACTCTGAACACACATTAAAAAGCATCCAGTGAACATGAGCTCTCACTGTACTCGTAATTTGCCACCCATACAAGGAAAAACAGCCCCTAGACATGTAATATTCAGGACATGTGCCTCACTCAGAGGTTTCCACCACTTGGCCATGTATTCGTTTTAAGATGGTGTAGCTGCAGAGTCTTGCTTACCAGTTTGATTTGCATAGTTCCAAGATACAAACGAATGGGACTGGTGGCAAAGCTAACATTAAAGAGAAACAAAGAAGAAAACTGAACAAAGGATACATTCTGTGCAAAATTTGAAGTTTAGACTGTTTAAGGGATCCTTGTCATGATAAGAAAGATGTCAGCTCCTTCCTTCCCACCTAAAAAGAATAGCAAACAAGTGACAAGAGGAGACTCTGGATAACATGGGGATTAAGAGAAGGGTACACTAAATCTATACACTAAAGACGGAATAGGAATTGTCATGGACACAGGGATGCCCTAAACACCGTACAGAGGTCTGTGATGAGGTCAGAGTCACTTTTACTCTTCCCCACTTCATTAAAGGAGGAATGGCTCAGGTCTGGGGAAGGGCATGACATCTTGATGAAGCTCAGCCTTCCCACAGGCCTAAGAATGATGGCAACAGAGTTAGAATAGTCTCACTGGTCTTTTTATATCCAACTGTTGAATTTCTACATTTACAAATTAAAATGTTTTCCATTTAAAACCAAGAGAAAAGGTTTCTGAAGTCAGTGGAGATGATTCTAATTCTTTAGTGGTTAGGAGTACATGGGCTAGGGCTGGAGCGGTAGCTTGGCAGTTACAGTGCGTACCGAGTTCAAACCCCAGCAGCACGTACACAATGAAGTCTCAGAGCAATGAAAGCTGAATGAAAAACTAAATAAAAATTGTTTCTCTCTTCCTCTCTCTCTCACTGTCCTCTGTTTAAAAAAAAGGGGGGGTAGTGGACTTTGTAGTGAAGGAAAACTAGTTTCAAATACCTGCAACTTGCAAATTTATAGTAAAATATTTAAATCCCTAACTTTTAATTCCCACATTTGAAAAAAAATGACAATGCATATACCATAAAGCCTGTTGTGAAAAGATTTAAATTAAACATGCAGATTTTACAGTACATGTGGTATCTGGAAAGAGATTATTAACAATAAAATTTATATTCAGCAAGGACTATTACTTTTTACTGTAATATTTTCTAGTTACACATTCTAACTTCTGTCTCATATCACCACTTTCTGCCTGTTCCTTCACATTCAGCCCTTGGTCAGCTTTGACCAGCTTCCCAGATATTACAACTGTACCCTTGCTTCTAAACCTCTTGGCTGCTATGTTCTTTAAGAGTTATATCTAGAATGATTTATAAATTCAATACCAACCATAGACAAAATTCTAAATCATAAAAAGAATACATGACATTTAAAGAGTACTGTTATTATTCTTAAGTTCTGAAGGTACTTTTTATCTTTTATAACATTGACCCTGAGACTGTGCATGTAAGGTGAACAGGGAACAGGTACTGTATTATTTTCTAGCCTCCTCACTGGAGGTTAGAAGAATCTTGAATTTTTTTTAAGAGAGAGGGACAGTGAAAGAGAGAAGGAAAAAGAGAATCAATTTTATTTCGTTTTTCATGTAGCTGGTGTTGCTCTGAGTGTACGCTGTGTATGTGGTACTGGGCTTTGAACTCACATAACTGGTACGTGCCAGGCAAGCTCCGTAACCACTGAGCCTCTGCTCCAGCCCAAATTCTTTTTTTTTTAAGACATAGAGTGACAGAGAGAGAGAGAGAGAAAGAGAGAGAGTTTTATTTAGTTTTTCATGTGAATTTTATTGCTGCAACACTTCATTGTGTATGTGGTGCTGGGGTTTGAACCTGGGACCTCACGCATGCCAGGCAAGTGCCCTAACCACTTAGCCACCACTCCAGCCCCAGAATCTTGAATTCTTGGTAAGAAGATCTTGAATTCTTGATCCCAAACCTGCCAGGGTCTCCATTTACTTTGAAAAGTCAGTCTAAAGAGGATGATCCCAAGTGTTATTTTATATTATGACATTACTTTTGATTACATAGTTAAGATGTTTTCTGGATTTGTATTGACCCCCTAATGTTACCTTTAGAACACAGGGAGGATTCTGTAAATGCCCGCTCAACAGCCAAAGCAGTCCTGTCACCAAAACTATCATGTTATATCACATGTCAGTGTCTGCAGCTTAGCCAGGCCTCAGCTTCTCAGGATCTACTTGTTACAAGTGAGTTTATGTGCCTTGAAGCATATGGCCTTGATATATGATACCAGAGCAAAAGAGCAAGGTATTTCAAGCTGGCCACAATTTTATTGACTCTCACAGACTTGCTTTGTAGTTGTTCCAATAAACTAGATGAGAAATTTCTGATGCTCCAAGCCATCCAATCCTCAGGACTCCATTTCATGATTCAGAGTCCAGCAAAACAACTCAAGAGTGCTGTAGTGTGACACTGTGACCACAGGGATAAATAATTGCTTAGTAATTCTCTTTGAGGCAGAAAATTCTAAACATGGAGGAACCATTTCCCCTTAATGGGAGCCAGAAATCCTGTGAGTGCTTGAAATGGCATTCACAAGTCTGAATGGTAAACAGATAAAAACAGGAGTGCACCAGTTGCACAAATGACTTGCTTGTCACAAACTTGTCATTGCAGTAATCTAACATTTCTTTCACAGAGCCCGACGGAAAGTATGGAACAAACAGGCCCTGCTGACGTTTTGGCTCTACTAAGCCTTCCTCCAAGCTAAAGCATCTGCAGCATCTTCCTGTTCTAGACCCTTTATCTGCTGAAGTTAGCTGATACTGTACATGTCAAAGAAATGTTTGACTGTTGCATTAACAAGTTGATGACAAGCAAGTTATTCCTGCAATTGAAATACTGCTGCTTTTAGCAGGCTGCCATTTGACCTTCATTTTATCATAAAGAAGAACCTTAACAGAGCAAAGCACTAGGAAGGTACCAGCATTATTGCCCCAGTCCTTTGCAGGTCAACAAAGACCACCTATCTGGGTCACAGGTTCATTGGTATAGTGGGAATACTAGGCAATTCCATCAAAGTTATGGATGTGATTTCCTAGTAAAACATAAATGTTGTGATCACATTGGACTGTCCCAAGGATTGCTCTTGATGGAGTAAAATGAACTGCACAGAATTGATTTGATCCTGTTGCCGCTCAACTCCTCACCTCCCTACACACACACACCTGGGTATGCTTTACAGTGTTAGTAGCTGGGAAACTTAAATAAAAATTGAATATTACAGCTATACACATCATTTTTGCCAGTGCTTTGTATTCCTCCTTATTGGTGGCCTCCCCTACTCTACTTCTCATTCAGCATAGTATTTACAGCATCTAAATCCAAGCAGAGTCATGCTCTTGTCTCCTGAAAGGAACTATGTCTCCATTAAAGTCCTCACAGAAACTTCAAGCAGCCCTCCTTAGACACTACCAGTTGGTCCCAGCCTCAGCTGCCAGCAGGGAGTGCTCACACACATTGTGCAACTTCTGACCTCTGTCTGAGAGGTCCTCCTCCCCTGGGGGACCCACCTTTCATGTTTCCTGAGTGTGCAGTCCAGTGGGTCCCAGCCTTATCAGCCTACAGAGCCTGGCTGGAGCCTGTAATAGGAGCTTACCTGTGGCCCACTCCACTCAGCATTATGCTTTTGTTGGTGCCATAGGATATCAGCACTTGGAACAGTGGAGCTTTGCCCTAAGACTGTGGCCTTTTCATAATACTGAGCTTCTCTTATTCTACAGGGTGTCAGGTGCCTTGTCTTCTTTGTAGACCCTTCGGGTCTGTTCAGGGTACATTAACAGTGTCTAGTCTGGTTTAAATATTGATGTGAAAAACTTTCGTTCTCTGACTTAGGTTGTGGCTGGTGCCCCAGACACTTTCATTTTTTAAAGTCTTGTGTAAAATTGGTTATCATTGTTGAGCCATGAGAACCAAAATTTCTTGCCAAAGTGGTGGTAGGCCTTAACTTTGTTTTAGACTTGGCAAATTGACCACAGTACTGTGTCCCAGATGAAATGTTTTACTCCCATCCCAAATATCTCATGTTGTAATCTATACCTCCACTTTACAGAACTACCTCAGAGGACAGGTGGAAAGGGTGTGAGAAGAGGACCCAGTTATTTACAGAGTTAAGGACATTGTTTCTGGAAAGTGAAGAGAGAATAGTTTGAGGCAGCAATTCAAGGTTTCTTGAAAGAAAATATGTGAATGAACAATTTGAATTTTAAATGGAGTTTAACTGACTTTTTCTTTCTTTTTAAAGTTCCTAATTGGATTCCCATAATGATCTTGTGTTTTCTTTCTTAATAGAACCTAAATGGCAAAGAAATGATATGCTATTTTTGATTAAGAAAAATAAAAGTCTTTTTATGGGAACTCTCTTTTTAAATACACGTTAGGGAATAGTTAATGGTGGGGGGAGAAAGAAGAAATGTTTTCCTATTCAGAGGGCTAGCTGATGAGTGTGTATGCTTGTGCTTTTAATATTTATTTACTTATTTGAGTGCATATTTATTTTAAGAAAGTAAGAAAAGGAGAAAAACACCTCTTATGCTAAAGTAATTTCATTTAATTCATAGAATTTTAGGGTGTGAAAGTGTTTTGAAAAGACTGACTTTATATTACATTCTGACTTGAGAGGTGTGGATACTGTGATCCAAAGATGTTTAATAAAATGAACCAAGGTACACAATAGGATTGTGGCAAAGCAAAGCCTAAAACCAAGGTCTGACTTTCAATTCAGGCAATACCCCCTCAGAGATTACATTACATTTTTTAAAGCTTTCTTTTAAACAGAGACACTATTATTTTAATAATTTGCATTGATGTGCTTAAATCTAATAGGGCATTTGCTGTTACAGTAACTGGGACTTCCTACTGGCTAAACTAAGGAATGTACATTTGAACAGATTAAAGATATTTCTTTCTAAGCTGTATTTTATCTGAGTAGTGTAAGGAATCTTTATTATTTCAATTAATTTTTTCTCTTAAAAGACTTCAAAGAAACACTTAATTCTGTTACCATCTTGTACATGAAAATATTTTTAAATAGGTCTGTTCTTTTTTTAATGAGTATTCATTTAAGTAGGACATATTCTAACATTCCTGAAGATAAAAAAAATATCAGATTAAAAGAAGTCTGTGCTTTTTTACTTTTCCTCCACCTGTAGCTATGTTTTAGTTGGTCCTCATAATTGTTAGTTTCAACAAAGCACTGATTAAGTCAAGACATCAATGTTTTTGTTTATTTAGGGGTTTTTTGTTTAACACAAGAAGAAAATAAAATATTCATTTACCTTTTTACAGCTATGATAATTACATACTCTTTAATTTATGCAAAATTTATTTTTGAAGGTTTTCTTTTGTTTCATTTCTCTATTTTTACATTTTCCAAACATGGCTGGTGGGGAGAGTAGCAGTGACTGGCAGTTTTCCTCCACGTTGTGAAAGAAGAGAATTGGCTGGAATAAAACCTTGCTTTCCATATGGTCAACTTGAAATGCAACATTGAAAAGGTGTTGTCTCCTTTTCTTTTCTGAAACCAAAGGTGAAACCATGAGCAAATAGAAATATTGATGCCACTTCACCTGTAGATTCTTATCAGAAAAGCCCTTGGCAGTCCATCCCCTGTTTTATCAGTTGAAAAACTTAAATGAACGATCACTTGTTTAAGAAAGCCTAAAATTCTACGTAATACTAAGAAATGAATTGAAAATTTTGCTTTTGATTCAACACTTTGTAAATATGTTTGCTGTGAAGTGATTATTACTTCATGGAATGTTGGGACCTAGTGTCAGGGACAGTGGAGAGAAGATGGCAGTATGCTTTCCTTTGCCTTAATTCTAGTTAGGAAGAACATAGCCTGTCTTTAAAAAAAAAATTTAACATAACATATGTCAAACAAAAATATAAAGAGCAATATGAAATATACAGATCCAGCAATCAGGTTCCAAAAACAATTTAATAAATTTGGAATGTTTGTTTCTGAATCTGTTTCTATCCTTTATTATTCCATTTTAAGTTACTTCCAGTGCAGTAGACAAATTAAATGTGTAGAATTATGAACTTAAGATATGCCTAATGTGACAATACGCAATTCATGATACAAAACACTTAAAATACCTAGGAAGAGTACTTTGTGCCCTCTTGCAGTTGTTATTATATAAACCTTCAACAAAAAGTTAAAACCAAACAAAACCATTCTGACCTCTACTATCATGAGTTCGTTTGATACAAATTATATGGTATAGCTTATATCACTAAAATTTATTGATTGATTTCCACATTATTAGACCTATTTCCAATATTTTCCAGCAACAAATTAATATTTTTATACATGCATATATAGGAAGGTAGAATTGCTAAACATTAGCAAACATGCATTTTGAACTTCACTAGATATTAAAAAGTTCTTTTCAAAATGACAGTAACACTTTATATTTTCATTAGCAGTCAGAGATTCCCCACATGCTTCACAACATTCGAAATTATCAGGCTTTTAAAATTTTTTGTCAGTCTAATAAGGATAACTGTCTTTTCTTTTTCTTTTTTCATCTTTAAGCCATTGGGATTTCATCTTGTGTGTTGTCTATTTGTGTCTTCTGCTCACTTTTTTATTGAGTTGCTTTGCTATTGTTATTTTGGAGGGTTTTTGCTTTTTTATTTTTATTTTATTTTTTTGGTGTCTATTATCATTATTGATGTAGTTGTTGTGATATTCTGTATTCTTTTTCCTTTAGGTCTTAGACGTGACAAATATATTTTCCCAATGTGTAGTTTATTTTATAATTGTATCTTTGATAGCACTAATTTTTAAAAGCTTCTACTTTTAATGCAGTTAAAGTTATGGATATTTGTCTTCATGTTTGTGCTTTTGTGTTATTTAAGAAATTCTTCATGTGTCAAGGTCATAAAGCAAACTTCCTATATTTTCTTCTAATAGATTTAAAGTTTTGCCTTTTATGTTTAGATTCCTAACATTCCTGGCATTTATTTTTATTTATAATATTTTACATGTACCCTATTGTATTCTTTTTCCATATCAATAATTCAGTTATTTCAGCACCACTTAACAAATTAGTCATCCTTTACTGGCTAATTTGCAATGTGTTCCTTTGTCTAAATTTGCTTTTAGGATCTTTATTTCATTCAGTGTACTGTTTTTCTATCCATGTGTTAATTCCTTGATTACCATTATTTTATAATATTCTTGCTATATGGTAAGGTAGATCTCTATATTCATTTTAAAAATTCTGTTTGCTTCTCTTGGCATTTTGCTATTAAGTTTAGGTCCAATCAAGGTTGTCAAAAGTCCTGCTGAATTTAGTTTGTAATTGCATTAATTTTAGAGAATAATTTGGGAGAAAATTGACATTTTTGTTATGAGTCTTTCTACCTGTTGACTGTGTCACTGTGCTTATTCAGATCTTCCTTCATGGTCTTTAATAATGTTTTGTAATAGGGAGATGACTCCCTAGGACACTTGAAGGCATAGAGAGGGGGTGGGGGGAGGGGGGAGGAAGAAATCCTAGGAGACTGAGGGTGGGAATATGGGGGAATCATCTCAGAAGGAGATCTCTGTCCTCCAGGAGATATCCATTTAACTCAGGAGTTCTTCTGGGGGGAAAAGCAACAGGGGGAACCCAAGCTGGGCATCCGTGATATGGCATTAGCCCTGGATAACTAAGTATACATACATTGGTTCTTGAATGTTTGATAATGTTTCCCCCTCAATTGTATCTCTATTTCCATCTAATAAAAAAAGTTTTGTAATTTTCACCATAAAGGTGTTGATACAAACTTAGCAGTTTTGTTCTTTTGTTCTTAGAAGTTTATGCTATTATGTACAGAATCAATTTTCCATTTCACTGCTTATTGGTTTTTATTGGTGTATATTCAGCAATCTTGCTGAATCTTCTTATTACTTTTGATAGTTAACTTGATAATTCTTGCAGCTGTCCTACATGGACATGTATGTCATCAGAAAATAATGACAATTTATCTCTTAAATGCCAATTTATAAATGTTCAATTTCTTTTTCCTGTCATATTGCATTAGTAAAATGTCTATATAGTGTTAAATAGAAGTAGTGATATTAGAAATATCTATTCAATCTTCTTACTTTGGCAATATTTTAGACAAGTAATATTTACTTGGAATTTTGATAAATCAAAATTACTTTTGTGAAGGAAGTTCCCCTAATCCATTTATAGTTTGCTAGGAATTTTTAATTAACAATACTAATTAAATTTTTCAAATGCATTTTCTATATTAATAAAATTAAATTTCCCATTAATATACTAATATTTTGTAGATTAATACATTCCCTAGATTAAGGAAATTAATGTTAACATTCTTTATATTCTTAAATTCCTAGAAAAAAATTTTATTTAGTCTTGGCATATTACTTAATTCACTGTTAAGGTATAATTTATTAATATTTTACATAGTATATTTGCATTGAAGATTATTCTTTAGTTTTAATTTTTTTAAACTTTTTTTATTGAAGAATTTTGGTCATAACATGTTTTTGTTTTGTCTCTTGCTTTCCTTTTTTTTTTTTTTCTTTGTTCACACATCCCTGACTAGTGGTTTTACATTTCCTTCTGTCTGAATCCCTGAGTTCCTAGGCCCAATTCAAATTTTAACAGCAGCAACTCTCAGCTTCATCTCTATAATAATGTTTTATCCTAAGGGTATATGTTTAATTCTCCACATCTCAGCTCCCATAGTCCTGTTTAAGTAGACCGCAGCAGACTAAATATTTTTTACAGCCCCTTGCTGTAAGCTGAGGGTCAGGGCTACCACTTCATGTGCACATTTTTTGGCTCCATTACTCCAAAGAACTAGCCTCCCAGCCACCTCTGGGTACTTCTAGGTCCAGATTTTAGCATGCCCATGGCTTTAGTATAATACAGTGGTTTAGTTTCTTTGTAACATCTTCTTAAATCTGACTCTGCCTATTTGGTTTTCTCATTTTTTATTGTATTGAAGCTTTTTAGTTAATGTATCTTGGCCAACACTTCTTTGATTTTTTAGCTCTCTTTTTTGTTGATACATCATTTAAAAGCAAATATTATAAATTACAGTTATATTGAATGCTAATTGGTGCTGAGTGCTGAGTTTTAGATCTATTATCTTACAATCGTTCCCATTTTATGGAGTAGGAAATCGAGGCAAATAGCCTAAATAAATGCTCACTTTTAAAAAAAGGTTATAATTTGTAAATGACAGGAGAAACATTTCAATTCTGTGTTCTCTACTACCAAAATTAGTGTCCTTTACTGCTAGCCTATGATAAGATTCTGTGTGTGTGTTTAATTGTTATAATATTTAATTCAGTAAGTAAATTAAATGAACTAATTACCATTTTTGTAAAACAAAAAAATGTACCTGTATGCTTCATTGGTGCACTTGCTTTCTCTCTTTCCCTTCTTTCTTTTCTATTACTTTCCTCTCTTGCTCTTTCTCTTTTAGTATATGAGCACATTTTTTTGTTTGCTATTAATCTAGCAATTTGGAAGTTTCAATGCAAAATTTATTCTTCTAGCAATGATTACCGCTATTTTTCTTAAAAATAGGCCTATGTTTTTAATGATCAGCATTAAATAAACTGTATACTGTATGAATTTCTCATTTTTGGTAATATATTACATCAGGCATAGAATATTTTTAAATTTTTTTTCCAGCAATAGAGAGGATGATCACAGATTTTGGTTATCACTTATTTGGTGGTAGCAGAAGGCTTCTGATAAAAAGTAGGTGTTTAATAAATATTTATTGAGCTTTAAATGAATGGACATATTTCAACTATACACAGGGGCACACAGAGAGAATATAAATAGCAAAAATCTCTTTATAGTCTTCCTTTGTTACTGGACAACTCACTATTTCATTTGAAACTGGACTTTTGTAAACTATTGAGCCACCATAAAATTTAATAAATACTCTGTCGATTCCTTCATTAGGCAAACACATGCTTTGTGAGCCAGTCCTCTGTAATCATGACTTTGCATTCAGTTTAGTTCCAAATATACCTATTTCCACATTTACTCTTCCTATGCTGTACTCCATACCCACAAATAATAAATATATTTGCTGAGTCCCATTCTCAAATTAGTGCCTACTGTTCAGTTTTCATTTAGCAAATGCTATGAGATTCTTGAATATGAAGTAGTGATGAAATAACAATAATTGTATCATTAAAGGGTTATTAGTCCATATTCTTCCAGAATAATTCATTTTGCTTATAATTTAAATAGAGGCATTTTAAGTAATTTTTGTTTTATTTTTAAGGGTAGTTCTTAAATACTCAATTGTAGTCCTAGGAATTTTTTGGGAAAATGGAGTTTTTCGTTGATATCAACAAACTTACTGATAATTTGCAACATGCTAGAATAAAAATACTATGCTTCTGTTATAGAGAAGCAGATTAAATACAACAATATAGACTGGGAAATCAGCAAAGAATAAACTGGGTCATTTGCTTATGTGCAGATTTTATGGAAATTTTAATGACATATTTGATTTATAAGAAGTACATATTATTCATTTTATAAGAACATTCAAGCCTCTATGTGGCATGATTTTAATGATCTTTTATACATAACAACAGATTGAAATTAAACTGTCTTTCTGTTTCTGTTCTTTAAATTATGAAAATGATTTTTATTATTTTCTATTTGAAAGTCATTGAACTGAGAATGAGAAAACTTGGTTTCTAGTCCTAGTTACCATTTAACCAGTTCCAAGTCCATAGTAATTCATTGAACTCTTTGAACCAGTTTTTTTTTAAATAAATGTAGAGTTGGGGTTGATACTCTGTAAAGCCCTTTCCATTTTTTAATTCCATTATTCTGCATTGCATCTATCTATGTATAGAAATAACCACATATAAAAATATAACTGCATATAGGTCCCATATAGCAATAATCTAAGTTATTCAGCAAAACTTATAAGGAAATTCCAAAGAATAGAATGATATTTTCCTTGAACAAGGAGGTTGACTTTAGCTAATAAATAAATGACTGGGATCAAAATAGACATGATGAAAGCCTTACTTTTAAAAATGCTATTGGGCAATATTATATAGAATGGATCACAATGGAGGAAATCTGAAATACAAATCAGGTCAATCTGACACTATGGTTCAGGGTAAGGGTAAGGAAAGTTCAGACCATAGTGGTAAAATAAGAGATTAAGTAGAAGCAGAAGGTGTGAAGAAACTGAGATAGGTATTGTTCAAATATGACTTTTTAATTATGAAGAAGAAACACAAATGTCTGACAAACAAAAAGTATTGTAACTCACTAACATTCAAAAAATGATTTATGAAAAGAATTCTCAATGCTGGTAAGTGCAGTAAAACAGGCACTCATGATAATGGTGAGAGGTAGGTATTGACAAAATTCTGCAAAGTAATACAGCATTATATTATCAAGAACTTGTCTTTAAAAATGCATCTTCTGGGGGCTGGAACAGTGACTCAGGGGTTACTGCGCTTGCCTGGCAACCACGAGGATGTGGGCTTGAACCCCACCATCACATACCACAACTAAGTATCAGAAACAAAAATCAGATGAAAAAAATAAATAAAATTGATATTCTCTTTCTCTCCTTCTCACTCTCCCTATCACTATCTTAAAAAAAAAAAAAAAAAAGGCATCCTTTGGCCAGGAGGCTGAGGCATGAGGATGGGGAGTTCAAAGCCAATCTCAGCAACTTAGCAAGGTCTCAAGCAACTTATTGAGAGCCAGTCTCAAATGAAACGGACTGAAGATGTGACTCTGGTTAAGTGGCCCTGTATTCAATCCCCAGTATAAAAAAAAAAAAAAAATGCATCCTCTGTTCCTATAATTTCCCTTCTAGCCTTTTGTCAGTAAGAAATAGAATCTCAAACAAAGATTTATATACAAAAAGGTTAATCATAATGTCATTCAAAAGAGAAAAACAATCTTAAATACCCCAAATCAGTGGAATTATTGAGAAAACTATGTTACAGCCATATATAAAATTGAATATTATAGATACATAAATTGATAGTTCTTGATTGGGTTATAGGAGTCTTAACCTAATCAGGGAGGTGATCAATCATCTGATAGGGATTGACTGGCAACTGAAGGCTGGTAGGGTGTGGCTGGAGAGGTGGGTCACTGGGGGCGTGCCTTTGGGTATATATTTTGTGTCTGGCCTGGAGACTCCCTCTACTCCTTGGAGCTATGATATTCAACCTTACCTGGAGCCAAGAAGAATATAGCTGGCCTTTTATGGACTAAGACCTCCAAAACCATGAGCCCCTAAATAAACATTTCCTCCTAAAATTGTTCTTGTCAGGTCGTTTAGTCACAGCTATGAAAAGCTGACTGAAACCATTCTTAAAAATATTTTTAAAAGATTTTTTTTACTGGAAATGCTTATAAAATAATTTAACTAAAATATCTGATCCAAAAGAGGCAAACTTTTGTATACCTAACATAGTCTCAAGTTACAGAAATGAAAGTGTTTGATTATGATGAAATGGAATATATTAAAATATGAAGAGCAATTATCTCTCTATGGTGGAATTGATATTTTATTTCTTTTCTTTAACTTCTAAATGTTCTTAAAATATTCTAATGATGAGAAAAAAATTATAGCAAACAGCAAATAATCTAAATAATGAATCTCAAATTTGATAATAATTCAATTTAAGAAAAGAATGCATATCAAATTCCAATTTATTCAGCTTCTACAATGTAGGGATATATAGTTTTAGTTTCTACAACCTGAACTGTATTATTTTGTTTTCATAGCCTACTGTTTTTCAGAGCCTCTCTTTTCCTTCCTTGGATCTTTGTAACATTGTCGTCGTGACCAGCTTGCACTTTGACATTCCAAAACCTCTTTTTCTTAGAGCTTCACTTTTTTTTCATTGCTTCTGCCATTAATATGCTGAAACCACATTTATATGCATTTGAGATCATCTTGTCTTTTCACAAAGGAAGAAGTCTACCTAGATTATTCTGTATGTTTCCAATTGTCTAAATTCTTAATTTCTCTTATTATAAAGAATTTTTAATCTAATAATAGCATTTTGAGTAATTGAAAAAGATGAAAATGAAGTAAAAGACACAGTCAATATGTCACCACAGAATCACTTTTATAGGGTGGAATAAAGTACTTACAATAAATTTATTAGGCACCCTTCTCCAGAATAGACTCTCAGCCTGCTGCTCTATGTAAAATGAATGAACATAACAACTTACTTGGCTCTGCACCCAGAAATTTAAACAAAAAAGAAACCCATTTGGTAAGAATGGACCAGATAAAGTTTAATTAGTTCAAAACAAACAAGTAACTTAGTCTGCCACTTTTCTAACAAATCTTTATAAGTAAAAATGTAATCTTTAAAATCTAAATTCCTTACACTAGCCAGTGGCAAAGTACTGGAGTAACTAAAAATTTCCAGACCTCACCCTCTTTTCCTTCTGCCAGGAGAATGAACCACTCTCTGTCTCTCAGGCCTCCACTGACGGCACAAGTTAATGCAGAACCATTTGTACACAAATTCATCTCTTTTTCAAAACTAAATCTGGTGAAGGCAGAGACTGAGAGTCTTTGTTACCTTGTGTCCTGACAAAGTGAATGATTATTCAAAGGATTGATGAAGGATTAGCAATTTAGTTTAGATGATTTTTAGTATCTATAAAATGAGAAAAAAAAGTCACTTGGATGTAAATGCCTTCCCTCTGGATATTATTGCCAGCCTTACTAGCATTTAGGTACATGCCTTTGGATTAATATGAAGTTATGGGAGTAAATATATTTCAAGAACTTATTGTTCAGCCGGGCCTGATGATACACACCTGTAATTCCAGGAACTCATAAGGCTGAGGCAGGACGATTGCAAATTCAAAGTCAGCCTTAGCAGCTTGGCAAGGCCCTATGCAACTTAGCAAAAACCCTGTTTCAAAACAAAAATAAAAAGGACTGGGGATATTGTTCAGTGGTTAAGCACCCCCTGGGTTAAATCATCCCTGTTACAAAAAAATAAGAAGACTTTTCCTGCAAGACTGATTTAAAGTAGTATAGTTCTTAAGAGCTCTGTTAGTTATTGGTGTCACACCCGTAACAAGTTACTCAGTCTCTCTGAATCTCATTTTTTCTCATCTGAAAGTTGGGAATAGTAATGATCCGTACTCATAGACTGCTGTGGGGATTGGCTGAGATAGTGCACATACAATCGTGCCTGGCTAAAACAGAGGGCTATTGTTACTAGATTTAGTGTCTCTTAGGACAGATGGTTGTACTTGCACACACATCCTGATGATCAGTACAGAGCAAACGGGTATACCACCAAGGCTCTCATCTGATCCAGAGTCAGAGTTAAAGTGCATAAGCCAGTGCTTTTCAGCCTTTAGTTAACATAAGAATTACTTGGGAAGCTTGTTTAAAATAGAGACCTCTTAGTCCCACATCGGGAGATACTAATTCAATCAATTTGCTATGGGATAACATGCAGAAATAGGTCTTTTTAATATGCTCCCCAAGAGTTTCTGGTGTGACTGGTCCCAGACCAAGCTCTGAGTAACCCTGACAACAGGACTCCATCCCAGTCTTGATTACAGACACCTCCAACCTCACAGCATCATTCTCTAGAATTTGCTCTGCTCAATGCTAGGTGACTTTGCTATGGGAAATACTGCTACCACACCCCTTCACCCTACCCCTTTGAAAACAGAGGAGAAGAATAGGGAAAGCAGGATCAACTGAGGAAACCTGAGTAGCTACAGCCAATTATCAGTTATTTTGTATTATTTGGACTAATGATCTGCATTAGTCCAAAAGTGAGCTGACTTGAAAGGAAAGCTTGAACTTTAGAATAATTGTCTCCCCCATAACTGTAGAATGGCTGGCTATAGTGAAGTCTGTATCCTGTTTTCTATGGAATTGCTATCTATAGAACTTAGATGAATAAGCACAATTGAAGTGCAAAGTGTTAAATGCATGTTTCGATTTAGTCAATGCATTTGCACATTGAAGTAATTAGGATGTATTTAAAAGCATTCTGCTTGTAATACTTTGTTCTCCATTTCCTACAAATCAAATTAGTGAGGGGTAGATTTGATTTTTACATCATTTTGAAAATATTTTCTTTTTCTTTTTTTAATTTCCTTAGTATTACATTTTTACAAAGTTCAAAACACAACCAACTGTGACTAAATTCATAAAAACAAAACAAAAAGTCCAAAGTGGAAGAAAATGAAAGCCAGCAGAGAGTAACATGCAGTAGAACAGTGTAAATCATACCTCACAAATGTAGTTGTAATAATACACCTTATCCATGTTTGATCAATTAATAACAAATACTCAGATAGCAAATAGCTCATTCTTTTATTTTGGCTGAGGGCTCCAAATTTAATTATTCATTTCAATGCAAATAAATACAAAAAGACAGCCAGAAGTACTTAGAAAAATCTTAACCATCTCCTGTTTTCATTGTCCTATATGTAATGTGGTGAAGAAATGTGAAGAAAGGACATAACGGTGCTCTCCTTACTTGCTAACAAAGCATTTCAAGCAAGACTATTTGTTTTGAATAAAGTTAGATTTGCAGAACCAAGAAATGGTTATGGAGGGGCTGGAGCTGTGGCTTAGCAGTTATGGTGCTTGCCTGGCATGCACGAGGATGCAGGTTCGAGCCCCAGCACCATGTACACAATGACACAGCTAATTGTCAGAGCAATGAAAGCCACATAAAAAAAACTAAATAAAATTAATTCTTTCTCTCTCTCACTGTCCCTCTCTCTTTTATTTTTTTTTTTTAAAGAGAGAGGGACAGTGAGAGAGATAGAGAAAGAGAGAAACAACTTTATTTAGTTTTTCACATGGTCTTAGTTGCTCCAACACTCAGTTGTGTACGTGGTGCTGGGATTTGAACCTGGGTCCTCATGCTTGCCAGGTAAGCGACGAAACCACTGAGCCACCGCTCCAGCCCCTCCCTCTCTCTTTTAAACAAAAAAAGAGAGAGAGAAAGAAAATGGCTAGGGAGCTATGTTACATAAACAACACATAGGAGTTTAAATTCTAACTCTGCGTACCATCTAAATGATCTTTAACAAATTTCTTCACCTTCAGCCTCAGTTTTCACATTTGTAAAGTGGGGTCATGATATCCATAGTGCAGCGTTGTTGTAATAATATGTCATAATGTATTTGAAGTTCCTGGCATTTAATATTTACTCGACAAGTGACAGTCATCATTACTAATTCAGGAAATAAAATCAGAGATCCTAAAATCCTCAGAGGAAAAAGAAAAAAATAAACAGAAATGTTCTGTGATCTCACTTTCCCAGAGGCTATTTACATGAGTCACAGATTTTATCCTAGTACTTTATCAAAAGTCCTACAGAAGTGAGTGCTTTACTTTTATTTTCTTCTCTCCCCCAAAATTGTTTCCTTTAGTACAAATTAGGGACCTCAAAATACACATTGAAAAATGCCTTTTATACTTTATACTTTATACTTTCGAAGCACATGGATGAATGAGTGAATTCTGCAAATAAAAATTGTTATCATATTGCTTTGTTAAAGAAAAATAACACCTTATACTGGGCACTGATGTCTTAATTCATCCATCTTTCCTATACTGTGATAGTTTTAGAAGTATACATGTCTATGCACAGAAGTGGAGGAGAAGAGAGACAGAAACAAGAATAACACAATCATCTGTGCTTCTTAGGAAATAGCACACCTGTGTTTCATAAGTACATATTAAATGTTTTGAGCTACCTCCTTTATGCTATGCAGAAAGAAAATGTCTGCATAGCATAAAGGAGGTAGCTCAATAATAATTTATGCAGACCATAGCAGAGAACTCGAAACTTACCTGTGGAGGAGCATCAACATCTTGTTAATTAGTTGGCTCCATGTGAAATGACAGTCATGTTTATCCAGGACCACTAATTCCTAGGTGGAAGAAGCAACAAACCCAGGAAAGCTGACTGATCTTCAGTCAGAGAACCATGGTACATCAGAGTGGGAAAGAACCATGGAGATTTTCTACTACCCGGGCCTCATTTCTCAGCTGAATAAACTGAATGATGTTAAAATGTGGTGGTTAAGTTTGTTGGTTCTCAGACTTGAGTTGATTCCAGTCCAGTTCCTTTTATAAGGTACAGTGCCGCACTGTGTTTCCAGCTGCATTGCGTCCTGGGGGTTCCCATATAACCATAGGAACTTCTCTTCCTATGACCAAACCAGTGCTACAGAACATTCAGCGATGCTTCTGAATCTTCTTACCTGCCATGGCATTTTCACAGAGCCGACAAAGCCACACAAACCAGATTCTTACTTGACTCAAGTTCATTTTTTTAATTAAGAAAAAATATATTAAATCATTATCAACCATTGGCAACTAATACAAATTGCTTTAACTCCTTTTCAAGTGATTATTAGCTGGAGCTAGAAGGAATGGAGAAATATTATAGTTTGAGTGGAGAAACGGTGAAGTTAGAGTTCTGTCCTAAGCATGCTACCCAGGGGAAGGAAAGACCAGGTGGGCTGTGGCAGGAAGTTATCTAAGGGTTTGGGTTTTAGAAAAGTAGAGAAGAGATAAGGAGCAGAGATATAGAAGAATGGGAAGGTTTTAAAAAACCAGAAGGTGGATACTACAAGTAGATTTGATTATTTGGGCTTTTGGTGCATTATTTACTATCTTCATAACTCCATTGCCCGGTAGGAAAGGAAAGCCTTGCATTCACATCGTTCATGTCCTGTGGCAACTTAACATTGCTACTATCAAGACATTATTGAATGCCCTAACACAAGTCCTAATGGCATCCATGAGAGAAGAAATACAGCATTGGGTAGGTAAATATCTTCCCTATCCACCTAAAGAATCAAGGAAGTGTTGATAGGCTGTTGATGGTGAGTTAAATTGGCATACCAGGAATTTTTATAAATGGTTTTCCCATGCTCCATTGAATCTGTGGCTTAGACTTTAGTTGTATACCAGCTGTGCATGCAAAATCTCATAATTATTCTTACTGTATTAAGCATTTTATAGCAATTTTAGCTCTAAACTGCTATGCAATAGTTTTTATGCAAGTGTACCAGACATGTAAGCTGTTCCAATGAAAACATTTCCTTTCTTTTAGACACATGGTTTTAGGTTTCCAAACTTAGCTCTTTGCATTGATGGAAGAATCTTTAGGACAGACATAAGGGTTTTGGGTTTTGTTTTATTTTTTTTCTTTTACTCCCTTCCCCCACTCTGGTGGTGGGAGGGGCAGTTGGCTTGTCTTGCACATACATTATTCCTTCAAATAATCTCATAAGAAAAGGCTCATTTCAGTAATTTTCTGATGCTGATCTTAGCAAGCACTGCTATTGAGCCCTAGTTCCTCAACATTCTGCCCTATTGAGAAAAGCACCATAGAGGAAGCTAGGGTGATCTCTGCATCCTTGCAGGCTAGATGACAAATAGGCAGAAAGACTTGGACTTCACCTCTCTGCAAAAGGCTGACACCTTTAACACTGCTGCACATGCTGCTGCGCCCTGCAGTGGCAAGTCTTGGGCCTGAGCCCAAAGCTGGTGTGGAGTTTGAACCCTTGGCATTCTGGCCCAGGGCCAAGTGCTATCAATGGAACCCCACTGACACCTTTAGTTATTCTTCCTAGATTAGGATAGTAATTTACTTGTCTCTTTGATTTCAAGTGTCTGGTTTTGTTTCCAGATGCCTCCCAGCTCATCTGTATTCCAGGGGTTTCAAAAGACTTTAACCTCATTGGTTCTTTCCTTTGTCAGTTCCATTTGGTGAACACAGGAGGGATACAGAGAGACTAGAGAAAGCAAGGAAGGAGGGTGTGTGTGTGTGTGTGTGTGTGTGTGTGTGAGAGAGAGAGAGAGAGAGAGAGAGAGATAAGGCATGTGGGGAGGGCTTGGCGAGACTGCAGCCTGCAGGAATAAATGAAAGGCATATTCACTTTCAGAATATCAGCTATTATACCAGAGTAAGTCAGGATGGAGTTTAAGAGGTGATGTGTAGGACAATGTAGTGAAAAATGTTATTAGATAGATTCATGTGTAAAAGCCCTCCAACCAGCAGTAATCTCAATCTCTCCCAAACGATTGCAAATATATGAAAGAGATGGAGAGACCATAGAAATTTTATCCTAATGCCAATAAGGTAACAGTACTTGGATTTTAACATGTGATAGTAGGAAAACGCATTTATGCATGGTGTCGTTTCATGTTTACAAGGGTCTGTCTAGCACTGTTTATTGATTTTACTGCAATTTTTCCCCAGGACCCTGTAGATAGATAATTGCTAGAGATGTCCATCATTAGCACAGCAATGAATGCAACTATTGCACTAGGAAAAAAAAAGATGCACGTAGGACCCTGAAAGCAAGCATCAAATGGAGAGGAGGAGAGTCACACAACAACACATGCAGCTATAACTCCAGGCAAACACATACACACACACACACACACACACACAACACCCTGTGTAGCCATTGCACTAAGAAAATACACACAGCCCCCTATCCAGCCATCACACATCAGGAAAATACACACATGACACCCCTATGCAACCATCACACCAGGCAAAAGCACAGACATAAAATGCTAAGTCAATAGGAATGAACAGCTCATAAAAGCCTACTGGAATAGATCACATCACAGCCAGGTACATCTGTTCTCAGCACTAACCATTATCATTAGCTTAAAATGCTTAAAATCACTGCACATCCTCAGGTCTAGGGACAGATTATTCCAAGAAGATTCTGCTAAATAGATTTGGCAATGCAGTGAAGGGGACCTCTCCTACATTAAGTGATGCATTTTGCATCTCAAAGGCTGTCAACTGTATTTAGAGGAACTGTGTGATTGAAGAACAATGCTCCAGGGTAAGATAGCAATTTTTCTGGCCCTTCTAAATCTGGAGGTGATGTGTACCCCAACTTGAGTGAAGCATAAATTGGATGGGTAGCTCTCAGACTAGGAGGTGACTAATAAAAGCAGAATTAGAAATAGCTTTCATCTTGTGCTGCAAAGGAAGCCACTACATCCTGTTTTAAACTGGAACTCTCAGGGATGTCATATCTAAAGGTCTCAGTGAGGTCAGACTTCAAGCCATAAACTTGAGATAAATAAGTAGTAACTACAGTCCTTGCTTCAGAGGATTGTCTGCCCCTCTGGGGGGAATAAAGGAACCACCCACCTCTTCTTTCTCCAATGCCTTCTCTTTATCCTCTTGCCTTGGTCTGTGATGTTATCCAAACTGTGTGACCCAGGGGTTACCACACTACAAGGGAAACTCAACATGTCCTCTGAAGAGTGGCCCTAAAGAACTGGTTAGAAAGAGTTTCAAGCGTACAGTTCTATCTTTCAATTATAGTGGCGTTTTGTGTTTCTACTGAGTGAGAGAAGTTTCAAGCTAGCTTGTTAAGAATGATTTACACCATAATTCTAGAAAAAACAAATGTGAGTGACTGAGATTTGAAAGGAAAGAGTAGGGGGGAAGTGCCAGACCAAACAAATCCTAAGTAAATAGGGTGGTTTTGGGGGTTGTGGTGGTGAGTTTTTCTGTTAGTATCTTGGCTTTTTTTTTTTTTAAACAAAAGGGAAAATGTATTGTTAGTAATCACTTGTTTCACCTGGGGAATGAAGCAAAAGAAACAATCCCTCAATTTGCTCCATGTAAAAGCAAATTTTCAGGAGAGGACAGGTGTTCCCCTTAAATTCTCATGGCAGCATCTTACTTAGAATGAACAGCACTGGAAATGAGAAATAGGAATTCCACTTTTTCCCCAAAAAATGTGGCAGAAAAGGTTTTGTTAGGGTGGAAGATAAGCATTTTCCATAAAACAATGCACTAGTGACATGAGGTAATTACATGGTGACTGGGACACACCGCATGGTATACTGGAGAAATTGCACGATACCTACAGTAACTATAGTTATCACTACCATATTATCCCCTGATAACTATGTAATTAGTTTGTGTCATCAAAGCACCCTAAACATGTGCCTGTTCCAGCTACTCTAGTAGGGGGAAAAAAATAAAACTTTTTTGCAAGGGGGGAAAAAAGCTAATGAAGAAAGTTGCCAAGAACAGATATTTTGTAATCTGTGCTAAATCTCTGCTGGAAAACATGAACAGTAACGAAGCTGAGAAGACAGTAAAAGAAATTCGGGGCAAGGTGCCAGACGCCCAGACGGAAGGAGAATGTGGACCAAAAGATTGCGACAATCGGGTAATTATGGTTTATGAATTTCAGCTTTAATCTGTAGTTCAGTGAGTCCTGATTAAATATCTGTTAAACACAATTAAAGTTTGTTTTTGTATTTCACCGTCTTGATCAGAATAATTAGAGACTGCGTGTTTCATGTCAAAAGTAGCAAGAGGAATTTTAGTGAATGAACATCGTTTTTAAAAGCCATTTGTAGCACCAGCTGTTGGCATTATTTTATATTTTAGTGTTATCAGCATAAAGATGGTCCTCTGGATGCTGAATAGTTTCCAGCAGGACAAGGATGTTATGCTGTTAGGATGGGCCTGTGCTGATGAGGCGTAAATGTTTAAGGGCTAGTGTTCACCAGAAACAATGGACAGGGGAGATGTAGGTCAGAGAAGCAGATATTTTAGGTGAAAGAAAGAGGAAGGCTTTTGAGATTAATTTACCCAAGCAAGGAACTAAGGAGGAAATTTCTCATGGAATAGTCATTCATGTCGGCACCTGCAGATGCTGGTCACTTTATTGAGATAGGTTGTATACAGTGCCTGAAGGGAAAGCTCAAGAAAGATGTAATGAGAAGAGCCAGAATGCTGATCTGGTTGGGCTAAAACATGTGCCTCTTACTCCTAGAGTTAGTAGAAGGAAGTGCTGAAGGCGTTTGCCATATTAATAATTCTTTGGCTGGGAAAAGCCATATGAATTCTTTAAAAAGAACAAGTTGAAATGTAAATAGGATTTACTAAAACTGGGTAAAGGGGTAACAGGTCTGCAAAACTAAGACTGATTTTCATATACTTGTGCCAAAACAGAAGCTAGTGTTGTAAGGCATCATCTCTTTAAATAATGTGAGGGTATTTGTAAAAATGTCTACGCAACTTACCATGTATGAGGCTTGAAGAAATAAGATGCCGTCTTGTTTGCCATTTGAAAGTTGAGTACCTAGAATATTTTGGTCCCTGTGATGGTTAGAATAATGGCCCATAAAGAAGTCCACATCCTAAACCTCAGAATCTGTAAATATGTTATTGCCTTACATGGCAAAGGAACTTTACAGGTGAGATTTAGTCAAGGATTTTGAGATCTGAAGATTATCCAAGATTATTTGGGTAGGCAATAATAGAAGTATAGAGTCCTTTTAGAGGAACAGGGAGGTAGGAGTCTCAAAATCAGAGAAGGAAATATGATGATGAAAACAAGAGTCAGAGAGAGAGAAATTAGAGGATGTTCCACTGTTGGTTTTAAAGGTATAAAGAGGAATCATGACCCAAGGAATACAGGAAGTCTTTAGATGCTGGAAAAGTTAAAGGGATTCTCTAGTTGCTCCAGAAAAATACAGTCCAAATGATACCTTGATTTTAGAATTTCTGACCTCCAAACTGTGTATTTTTTAAGACTTTTTAAGTTTTGGGTAATTTGTTATAGCAGCAATAGGAAACTAATACAGCTCCTGCTTCACAGATTTGATATCTGTTTGAAAGTTGGTTATTTAAAAGTGCATCTAGGTATGAGAGAAACAGAAAAGTTCTATGAATTTAATCTTCTAAGGCCCATTTCCCAGGCTGTCTTTGTGGCATCATTTGGAAGTACCTGCTATGACAAGTGTGAAGAAAGTCTATCTATTATAAAGTAAAATCAAGGGCAAATTCATTCCCATCCTTCAGCAGCACTTACCATCAGAACATGTCATGTGAGTAGAAATGTTTCCAGGAAGGAAATATTGTAGGGTGTGAATAATTTCTCTAACAATAGTAGCACTTAACATCTGACTACTTCTGAGACCCTTTTTAAGGATTCCAGGACTAAAATTAAATTTTTTTCCTAAAAATTAATAAATGTTAGAGTTATGAAGAAGCTAGGCTAATAAAATGTTTTGTTTTCAACACTTTCAGTTCAAAATTGGATTAAATTACAATTTGCCAAAATTATTTTAGCAAATTACAGGATGCAGGTTTATATACCCAAAAATGAGGGTGTAAAAATCATCAGGAAGTTGTAGGGGAAAATAAGTATAATCATATACAAAAACATGATTGAAATTAGTGAAATTTGCTGCAAACCTCTTTGTATTCCAAAGTGCATTAATACTACAGAGAAAGATGGGAAGGCTTAACGGTGAAAGGCGTGGCCCTGGCTTGAATGCAAATCCTGGTTTTACCATTTATTAGCAAGTTAAATAACCTCCCTGTACCTCACTTTCTTCATCTTTACCAGGGATATAATAATATCTAGTTCTTGGACTCAGTTGCTGGAAGTACTAAATGAGATAATAAACCTAAAATGCTTGGAAAGAGACCGGGTACGTGGTGAGTGCTCAGCAAATGTTAGCTGATGTCGCAGTTAGCATTTCTATCATTATCATCACCTGACAGACTCAATAGAAAGTTTACCACGAAAAATGGGTCTTGTTTATTATTAACCAGTAAGCTCAGAAAAACATAGAAAACTTCTCTTTGTACTTACCGTAGCAATATGGCATTTCCAGTGCTAAAATCTACCCTTAACTTTGCTCTGACAGTATGAGAAAATATCACTTATGTCTTAATCTCTTGTTTAGAAGACAATTGTATTTATTCATTGCTTCTTTGTAGAAAAACAAATTTAAAAGCAGTACACAAAAACACTCCCTCCAAGTTGATCAATATGAAATGTGACCTACAACTTAGAATTGTATATTTTTTCATATTGTCTATCTAGTGCTTAATAATCAGCTTTTCTGTCTTTTATATAATCTTTAAGACTACAATAACATAAGTGAAATTAAACTAGGCATACTTACTAATACAAACTGAGAAAAGCAGGCTTCCCTATAATCCAGACATGGTTAGGAAGATACATCCCTCTTATTTTCTTCTTCATTCATCCAGATTTCCTTTTTCCCATGAGCTTCAAGAAAGGCTGGCCAACCCGTGTGTCCCAGCACACCTCAGATGCTGGAGAAGAGAACAAGGCTACTCAATCAGTGCTAGGATTTTCACAAGCAGTCCTTCTCTGTCAAAAACATTGAGGCCAGGGCTGGAGTGGTGGCTCTGCGGTTTAGGCGCTTGCTCAGCATGCGCAAGTGCACGGGTTCAAACCCCAGCACCCACAAACTCGGCTGAGTGTTAGAGCAACAAAAGCCATGTGAAGGACTCAGTGGAAATTGGTTCTCTCTGTCTGTCTGTCTTTCTCTCTCTCTCTCTCTCACGCTGTCGTTCTCTTTGAAAAAACAAAAAACAAAAACATTGAGGCCAGGAGCTTTCCAATCTACCAGGGAAAAATAAGAGTAATTCATTTTACGCTGCTGTTTTTAAAGAGATTCCTACCCTCTTTTGATTATGGTTTCCATTGATCATCTAATGAAAACTGGACCTTTTCCCCAAAAGAAGATGCAACACTTTTTCAAAGGATTCATAGACAACTCCTCAAGGCTATCAAGAGGCCTTAGATTAATTATGCATGGTTTATAATTGTGATCTAAGAAAAACACTGTAGGACTGGCTGGACTGACAGGATTTAAGACCAGAATTGTTCTATAGTTATCTACCACATATTTGGACCAATCATTAATGTATACTGAAGTTCTGGCTTTTAATTACTAAAATTAACACTTTTGATGTTAATGTGGTAGGTAAGTACCTGTTTGCTTTTAAAGCATTTTGATGTATATTTTAAAACCATTTTGATGTATATTTTAAAACCACTAGGATGAAAAGCACTGCTATTGTCCTTATTTACTGTTCTTTTTTATTGTTTGGTCATCTGCTTATTCATTCATTCAGCAAATATTTGTTAATGTCCTACTGTTCTGGTCTCTAAGAATATAGTTATGATCAGGACTCACACGGTCTTCCTTCCTTGTGGAACATTCTAGTTAGGAGAATAGTCAATAAATATGTAAAAATACTAACACACCCAGAAGAGTGTGACACAAAGAAAATAAAAGTATAATCTAATAGAGAAAGCACGTAAGGGGTTGGCATTTGGCTAAGAATTGAATGATGTCAGAAATCAACCATAGGAAGATTTGTAGGAAAATTATTTTAGAAAAGCTGGAATAGCAACTATAAAGACTGAGAAGAGACTCAAATGAGCTAAGTATGTGAATTATGAAAGAAGGTCATTGAATGAGATGTGTGCTGAAGATGTTGGACAGAAAAGGAGTCAGGAAGCAGACTATGCAGGTGTCATGGGGAGAAGTTTAATTTTATTCTAGTTGTAATAGGCAGCCATTAGAGATTGGTGCAGTAGGATCGGTTTCACATTTAAAGAAATCACTGTGGTTGCTATATAGACAATGGGGTGTAGATGAGCAAAAGGGAAGCAATCCCAACTAAAAGTTTTTTTGAAGTCTAAAGCTGAAGATACAGAAACTGTTAGGTTCATCACAAATCTGACTCTTCTGTTTCCTAAAAACTATCTAAGATCTCGTGTCATCTAGATCCTTCTTCTGCCTTGTTTTTTTTAAGTGAAAGGGACAGTGAGAAAGAGAGAGACTCAATTTTATTTAGTTTTTCATGGGGTCTTCCTTGCTCTGAGACTTCATTGTGTACATGGTGCTGGGGTTTGAACTCGCATCCTCGCACATGTCAGGCAAGTGCTGTAACTGCTGAGCCACTGCTCCAGCCCCCTTCTTCTGCCTTTTAAACATACATGTTTAAATGTTCTATTCCTTCACCACCATCTACCCCTCAATGTAGTCCACAGAATTGACAACTGTAGTGAATGGTGGGAATACATGATGTTAATTTGAACAAATGTCAGGAAAAAAGAAATTTTGTTGTTTTTACACATATTTCCCAATGGAATTAAAAGATTAAGTCTGGGGATAGGTATTAATGCATTATCTATTAGTGCAAACACAATAGAGTTGGGGCTTTAGTTAGTCACTAATATTGGTTGAAAGAAATTTAGATCAATTGTTCTTTGCCAATGCTTTAATAGATGGTAAATTATAATAAATAAAGTCAGGAATAATAGCCTATTTGAAAAATATGATTTATTGTTAGCTTATGGACAGCTTCACTACCAAACTAAAAATTATATATTAACCATTTCTCAGTAATATTCATAAATAATGCAAAATCATAAAGTACACGATTATACATGAAAACATATCTAAGCAATCATTCAGAAGGCAAGGGGTGGGGTCATTTTCCAAAGGGCCTTGATGAGACCAGAGATCCAGGTTAAGTATAAAAAGACGAGAAACTTCATTAGAATTAAGAGTAACTGATTTAAAGTGATCTTGGATTTTATAGTCTGAATTCCTAAAAGGACCTCGTAAATTGTATTTCCAGAGAAATATGAGCATAACAATAGAGCATCATGGAATAGCCTTATTCTGTAGACCAAAAACTATTAGGTAATATATATTATTACAGTGGCTCAGCAGTATCCCACTTGCCTGGAGTATGTGAGGACCTGGGTTTGAACCCCAGCACCACATAAACAACTAAGTGTCAGAGCAATGAAAACCAGATCAAAAAACTAAATAAAATGGATTCTCTCTTTCTCTCTCTCTCTCTCTCTCTCTCTCTTAAAAAAAAACAAATTGCAAATACTAAATGTATGGAGCTTAATTTAAATGAAAGCTTAACAACTGGTTATTGTTGCTTTAATAGAAATGGAAAAATCTATTCTGTAATCTACCCTTCTCCTACCCTAGGTCCTGATGCTGTCTTAAAGACATGCCCCTCCTTTCAGTTTCCAAACTGCTCTTCCTCTGGGGAACAGAATATAAATTATCCTATCTAAATTTCAAGAATGACTATTCCCACATGAACTCATACCAAAGCTGACAAGAGAATACAGAACTCTTACCAACCAGTACAACTCTCACCAGCTCATCTGCTAATTCCTAATAAAACTGTTAATCTCCCATGATTTGTCTACATCTTTGAGGTGATAAAAGTGTCTAAACGATAATGCATTCTTTCAGAGAAGATGATCAGGTAACTTCATACCTCTCTGCTCAAAGACACAATATCCTTTTGTTTCCCGTCCCGAATTGGATTGACATTTCTAGCTGACACTTTACATCAAAGGTCATTTTGCTCAGTTCACTATCTGATTTTTCTTATTATCTTCTAGAACATTCCTAATCCTTAAAAAAAATTTCTTCCTCCATAGCAGTATACTAAGTACTCCCAATTTCATTATCTCATTCATATATTTCATTTATTATTAAGATTTATCCAGGGGGCTGGAGTGGTGGCTCAGCGAGTACAGTGCTTGCCCAGCATGCACAAGTACACGGGTTCAAATCCCAGCACCGACATACACAACTAAGTGTCAGAGCAATGAAAGCTGTGTGAAAAAACTCAATAAAAAGTGATTCTCTCTGTCTCTCTCATTGTCCCTCTTTCTTAAAAAAGATTTATCCAGTTGTAAGTTTCTCTTCCTAGGAAAAGTGTATAAGTCCCATCATTAGTGTTGTTAATAATCAGAATATGGGAAACACCAAAAGTACGTTTGAGTATGGTTACATTCAGGCATGACCCTGAACTGATAAAGGAAAAGAAATATAGTAAGTGGAAAGGACTTGCCTAATTATAATGATTTCATAAGGATCATTTATTACCTGTAACTGTGCTTAAAATGAAATGATGGTACATCATTCAGAAGACAAGTGGTGGAATCATTTTACAAAGGGGCCTTGTTGAGATCCAGGTTAAGATGATGGTAAAAGATATGGTTTCTTTCACTTCTTTGAATTGAACCATTTAACTCATGTGGTTTGGAAAACAATTTCCAGACTTAGTATGTGACTTCGTATGGACACTGTATCTTTTATTTTCCCTTCAGTTTTGGCTAGCTCTGCACTTTTACAAGAGAAAGTATTGAAAATATTGTGATTAAATAGAGTCACGGAACTTTCAAAACTTACTTATTAATAAACTAGTCATTAACTGATGCTCAAGGTTTTTAATACAAAAAAAGGTAGGACAGAAATTGAAAATCATGGATACATTACAAAATAATATTGCAGAAATATGAAACAACAGAAAAAATTACGGTGCTCCCTTCCAGCATCTAAAATCCCTAAACATACAACACTGCTATAAGCACCAAAAGAGAGTGGATGAAATTTTCATAGTGACAGAGCATTTACTAATATATGAACAATCCAGTCAATGCAAGGAATCTTATCTCTGAAATTTTAAATAGTAAATGAGAGGAGATTGGGAAGTTGGGGAGATTTAAAAGCAAAAGTCAATACTGGTTAGAAAGGAAATACACTTCTTGGGAAATACTTGAAAATCATGAGTTCATACTGCAAAGCTGTTCATCTTTCATTGCACCTTATAGAAACTATGTGTGAACAAATCCAGAAAAAAAGAGAAGCCCACAGTAAGGAAGCAATCAGTTAACTTTTAGTAACCTGCTTATTCTGATTTAAAAAAAAAAAATGTGTGTATGTTGGATGTGGGATGTTGCTGCCTTCTCTTGATAGGATAAAAAGAAGAAAAAGGAGTGGAAAGCAGCAACACCTATGTTATTTCCCAGTATGTTTTTGAACGATTCTGATCCAGATTCTCGTTTCAAGTTACTTAAATCCATCTCACTGACAGGTCCAAATCTGGTGCTCACATGTTTGGAACAATTAAAGTCAGCAGGGTCTGTGGCTCCCTAACCTAGGCTTTATTGTATACTTAGTAAACAGCCACTTGTAATTTAGTGAGTAAGCACAGACCTTTCATGATGAGCATACCCACCCCACTGAAAACCGATCAATTTCTGTGCTTGTCAGTGGCATTCATAAGTCCCCTACGGAGCATTATCCCATGCCTGAGGGTCATTACTCTTCCACAGAAGCACTGACAGTTGTGATGAATGGTGGTACCTGGGAAGAGAAGTGTTTGGATGTTTAAACAGATTACATTTTTCCTTTTAGAGCAGTAGACATTAGATCACATCTTAGACTGTCTCCCCATATGAACAGTGAGGATGGAATCAGAGCAACTCACAAGAACTACTGAGATTCAGATGTACTGAGTATCATTTCTAAGGGGGAAATAGGTTAGATTTTGCATCCTGTCACGATATTATACGTGTTGCAAAGCAATTGGTGATAGCCATATATAGCTGCTGAGATGGGAAGATGTCAACAAGCATGAAATTCTGTCCATCACTGTTATCCGCAACAGGACTCATTACCTGCCAGCCAGTAAACATCCCATTTACACCATCTGCAATGAATTAAAAAGTGACGAAAAGAATCAGGATCAGTTTGAGTTGCAACATGATTGTCAAGTTCATTTTCATCTCTGGAAACCCTTTAGTTCTTTGAGAGACTTCAGGGAAAAACATAAGATGAAGGTACCCGGGAATAGCTTTGCAGTGGCAAATCTGATAATTGTCAAGTTTTTAACCAAGAATTTACAAATACAGTTAACTTATAAACGTGTGAGAAAATTGAGACCTGTGTCAAGTCCCCTTTTCTGCTCTTCTCTCTCTCTGGTTTTCTTTTGAGCTGGAACTGGGAATAAGTGTTTGATACTCCTAAATTGATGCTGACTACAGTGAGAAATATTTCATAAGAATGTATATTTCAACATAAACTCTGAGGCAAAGCTGCCACTGTATACAGAGAGGAAGTGATGATTAGTTTCTAATTTACACGTGCAGTGATTTCTTTGGCAAGTGTGAATTCCATGTCCTACGGTAAGGTTCTTTGTAGCTGTTACTTCTTGAAGCAGTTATTGGAATATTAGAAAGATACAGAGGTCTGCTGGCACTGGAGGCTATTTAATTTCTATATAAGCAAACTAGCTGTCTGTCCAGAGTATACATGTGGGTCATCTAAGGGTAGAAACTGCAGAGCAGAAGATCAAGTAGAGGTCTGTGTACAAACTATATGAGAAACAGCAGGATTTGACATTTATTCATATGTATTGCCTTTTATTAGCAGAATCTCTCACTTTGTAGGGTTTTTTTTAATCTTCTTTCTTCATCATATAGACCATCAATGAGGAAATAAGTTTTATTCTTAGCTTGCAGATGTGGGGCAGTGGGGTCTTGGTGTTGCCCAAGGTACTTATCTGAGCAGAGACCAATTCTGAGATGAGAATATTGAAGATATGCCCTTCTGAATCTAGCCATGGCTATGTAGTGAGATTTCACTCCCAGAAATCCATCTCTTCCTCCCACAAATTGCCCTTATGGTAGTAACATAGGAAGGAGATTCTATATTACCTCATCTCCTTACAGAGAAAAGGACAAGCGCTTTGGGAAAGCTTTGTTTCTTTTAATCTTTTCAGGCATCCCTTGCCTTCAATATTTCACAGAAGTAGTCCTTGGTTGCCTTTAGAAAGACACTCTAGTGGGAGAGAAAGAAACAGAGTAATGAAAATGATGACTTCATCTGCAAAGGCTTCTAACCAAAAAGAATAAACTAGTTGTGACCCCCATCCTCAGATCTGTGAGACTGACGAGGATAGAAAGGGAGTGTGAAGCTATGATTACTTCAATATTTTGTATGGGATCTGGTTTGGGTGATGCTACAGTTTGGCAAGAGACATCATCTTTTTATTACAAGTTCCTATGTATGTTTCTAGAGGAAAACATACAAATCTCTTGGTAGAAGAAGTTTTTTTTTAAGCTTCTAACTTTATGCTAGAATAAGGAAGATAAATGATCAGATTGTGGGAATAAGGAAGCTATTTTCCAGAACCTAGCAAAGGAATGAATGAGTTTCCTCCTTATTCCTCTTCTCATCTGCCCAAATCCTGAATTTGTACATTGTATTAAATCCACCAAGGCAGAGTTAATTGTTGATGGAGTCACAGAGCTTTATAGGTGTAGACTTTGCTCCTCTAGAAATAAAGTCTTATTATATTTGAGTCATTTCTGTCCTTAAGAGTATCCTTTCAAACTGCAAATATATGTTGTTCCTTTTAACTAATACAAACTGAACCAGTTTGTGTAATCAGATCGAGCTAGAAAGATTATAATCCATCTCTACAGCATCTGAAAAAAAGAGAAGCTCTGTGTAAGTTTAGTAGATGTACATACAATAAAAACACAGAATCCTGTATTTTTACTGATTTGTTAAAGACAGAAGAAATACTTCAAGAAAAATGGTAATAAGAGGCTAAGTCTTTGGTTAAATTATACTTTTATTTATTATATTTTTCTTACAAAATAACACACATGCCATAAAATGCTATAGATCTTGCTACTATGTCCATGAGGTACTGATTAATTCTTGATGTGTACCATATTATACATTTTCACAGAAGCAAAATGGTAGAGTTGTTAAACTCCTTTATATGTCACTATTATCCAATTTTCTTAACAGTGTTATGGTAAAGATATGGACTGTACTGTCTCTCAAGTCTAAAGGCCCATTTATACATAAGGTATTGCTCCCAGATGCTCTCTTGGCAGAGCACTATGTAACTGTCCCAGGACATAAAATTTAGATTTGGAAATAGTAAGATGAATTTTTGAAGCTATAGTGGAGATGCTTCTTGGAATGACCCAGCAACAATAGTCCAGCTTGGACTTATTTCCATGTATAGAATAATGTGGCTGGGAATAATTTTGAGGGCAGAAATGTTACACAAAATATTCAACGAATTCTTCAAGTGTATCACAAATCCTAAACTTCCACCTTGGTCATGGATGAGGAAATAAGAGACCATGTATGAATACCTGGACTTTTTGCCTGGTTTTATCTCAATTTACCAAACATAAGAGGTTTTCATGTATTTTTTTTTAGCAATGACAAACATGGATCAAATTGCCTGGTGTAGCAGCCAGTGGCCACATCTGCAGCACTTTTTTTGTGGGAGCTCCCAAAGCTCATAACCATGGAGTGAACCATCATTATATTGTTTAGAAATCCATGTCAGAGGAAAAGCTTTTTTGACTTTAATTTCCCCATTAATTTGGAACTTTTTGGAAACAAGCCATGGGAACATTCACTGAATGTTGGTAACTTTTCTGTTATTATTAATGGTTCTAAAGAAGAATTGATTAGTGAATAATTGAAGGAGGGAGGAAGAAACAGAGACATAAAGTTTAAAAAAGAATGTCATTGTCTTTGATTTCATGATCTTTTTGGACTATATTTCTTAACCTTTGACCTCATCTCCCTTGGATCATTCCCCAGAGAACTGTAGATAGAGACAAATAATGAGGGAATAAAGCTAAGCTATGTGATAGTGAGTAAATACCTGGGTATATACAATCTCCATGTTTTTAGCTGAAGATGAGTTGCCATTTGTTTATAAAATTAAAGGTGTTCCTAAACAATAAAAATTTTGTTAGTTTTACTTCTTTGAGGACCATATTCACAAGTCTATAGAAACATTTGGGGCACGATCAGGGTACATCTACTTACTTTCTGACTTAAAAAGACACAAGTAACTTATAGGTCAGGAGAATATTTTATATTGAGGATCATGATAAATGGTGACTTCACCTACAATTTGCAAGAATAGAAAATAAAAATATATTTTCCTTGATTTCCATACAAAAGGTTTTTTCTGAATATCTCAACTTTGATCAACACTTTTTTCTTTGCTTGCTCACATATGTATCCTTATCTTCATTTCCATTTTTCAAATGCTATGGGTCTTAAAGGTCCAACCCAAATGCCACTACTTTTTGAAGCACTTCATGCTTACCTCTCTCTTCCTCTCCCATGCAAGAAAGTCATTGGTTCCACCTGAAAGCCCCAGGCCTGCCCCTGCCAACAAGCTTATGTACATTCTGTTATAAAATTTAGTACTGAATTTGCATCCCTGTAACTTTGTCTAATCTTGATTAGGTATGAACTCTTCAGTTGGGCATAGTGCCTTAGGACATAGTACATACTCAATAAATATTATTACTCAAATTGAATCTCTTTTGTTTTGAACAAGAATTCTTTTTAGAGTTTTCCGTAGTATTTACAGAAGAACAGGCAAATAAACCACTATATTCAAAATTAATCAGAAAATTAAAACAATTTTTAGTCCTTATAAGTCTATAAGCCCTCTTCATTTCAAATGCTCAAACTCCAAATCCTCCTTTAAAAAAAATTTAAGTTCTCTGTTTTCAAAAAATAATTCATAACTTATGAATTTTAAAAAGTAGAATATCATGCCTATGATCTTAACAGCTCAGGAGGCTGAGGCAGGAGAATAACAAGTTCAAAACCAGCCTCAGCAATTTAGTGAGGGCCTAAGCAACTTAGCAAGACCCTATCTCAAATTAAAATTTTTTTTTAAATTGCTGGGGTTATGGCTCAATGGTTGCATGCCTCTGGATTCAGTTCCTAATACAAAAAAGAAAAGCAAGAAAGAAAAAGTAGAACAAATGCACAAACTAAAAGAAAATGAAGAGATCAAGGATGGTACCAGAAAATAGGAAATTATAATTTTCTTCCTATCAGGTGAAGGCAACCCAAAGAAGGCATTATTCAGAAAGCTAGAAAACACACTATACTGACTTATTTTCTTTAAAGTTTCCTCCATAAATGAAGAAAAATTATCATACAAGAATGGAAGTCTTGTATAACATCATGTATACTCAGAACTATAGACAAAACAGCTTGCAATTTGGACTCACCCTATCCACAGTGAAGATGGGTCATCAAGCGAACTATGGAAAATTAATGTTAATACAACCTATCACTGAACCAAAATGTACTGAGGAAATATTTTAATTGCATAAGAAAAATAGGACTGACTATAATAAGAGAGGAGAAAATAATTCAGAAGATGTGGTTATATAGAATTAGAAATAATATTTTATGGGAAGAAAATCAAGGAATCACAGCCAGAAAGGCAAAAACAGAATAAATGGGATAATGAAGTGAGTTCCTGAAACTAGAAAAAGTTCTAGGATAAATTATGCTTCTTAACTGATAGCTTCATCAAAATCTCTTAATAGCATCAGTTAAAAAAATTAAATCAACTTGTAACCCATTGTGAAATCAGCCCTGCCCATGGCTTTCTAGGAAAGAATATTCTTAGCATGCTGCTTAGAGAAATAAGAGAGAGAGGGAGAAAAAGGCTCAAAGGAGGACAGTAGTAAATTGTTTATGTTCTAAATTGGTCATCATTAGCACTTGTAAAGTTTGGTGAAAATTGCCATGTGAAAGACAAATTTTTGTTTACATAAAGAAAAACAAGGGGCTGGAGTGGTGGCTTAGTGGTTACAGTGCTTGCCTGGCACACACTAGGACCCAGGTTTCAACCCCAACACCACATACACAGCGCAATGTCAGAGCAATGAAACCCATGTGAAAAATTAAATAAAATTGATTCTTTCTTTCGCTCTTGCTGTCTCGCTCTCTCTTGAAAGAAAGAGATGCTGTAAAGGAATCAAGAGACTGGGATGTGGGCAAGGTGGGAGTGACTTGTATTAGGATCAAATGCATATCATATTGTTACTTTATATGCATTTATGTTTGTACAACAACTCAACTACTTAATAAAAAAAGTTTAAACAAAGAAAGAAAACAATGTTAATAGTAGAAAATGAGTTGTACTAAGCAGTTTAAACTATATGGAGCCATTATGATTCCAGTGAGGATATACATTGAACATTTAACAAGATTTTGCCATTAATCTAATAATATCTTAGTAAAGGAAACAGAAATATTTGAGTGGTAGATGAATTTTTGTTTTTAGTTGTCCCACTCTACTGTTGCAAAATTAACACTGAATCCATCTCATAGAAAATATTTAATCATACTTAATACTCAAGGTGGCCTCCATAAGAGAAGTCTCACTTAAAGTTAGAAGGACTGATAAATGAGATTATCTAAAATGAGCACAAAATACTCTACTTGGTTGGACAGATGCTGATTAAATGTCATAAAAGGGTTTTATTTCTTGAGTTAAAAGGAACATCTGCCTTTATATAGAATTGTCATCCTTCATATTTTCTCAACAGCCAAAGATCAGAAATACAGTAATACTTGGAATATTAAGAGGCTTTCGTATGTTCGTTTATTTCATTGGGTACGTTTGTTCTTTAACTACTGTGAAGAAGTTGTTTTCTTATCCATGATTAGTTTCTTTTTAACTCAGTTTTTAGTTCTTAATAATTATGAGGAAATGAGATTATTACATCCATTTTTTGTTCTCCCTTTGCTTTATGTTAATGTTTAAGAAATAGCCCAGTCATGTTTTTCAAATTTGATATCATTTTGATACCCTTGTAGATGAACTTAATTCTGAAACTAATTGATCTCCTAGGGGTCTTCAGATCCTTAGATGTGCGTGGCATGGGAACTTTGAGATGATATAAGAGGTCAGTGCTCAAGGTCAGTTCCCCTGCAGGTTTCCATTGCACCTGAACTGAGAGCAGCACAGAGGCCACTGTTGTTGGATTCCTACAGAGTGCTTTATGCAAAATAAATTATGAGTTTTCCTTTCTTCCCTCACTCACACACAAAAAGGAAACCACAATATGACTGATTGTGGTTCTGAGGCCATGGCCATAATGCCAAAATCTGAGTGAGGCATGGAATATGCACCCGCACATATATCTCTTCCAGGGAACCACATGGTCTTCTGTCAAGACTACTCTGAGCTGAGCATGGTGGCACAGGCCTGTAATCCCAGTGGCTCTGGAGGTTAAGGCAGGAGGATAGCTAGTTCCAGACCAGCCTCAGTGACTTAGTAAGATGCTAAGCAACTTAGTGAGACCCTGTCTTAAAATAAAAAAAATAAAAAGGGCTGGGGATGTGGCTCAGTGGTTGAGAGCCCTTGGATTCAATCCGCAGGACCAAAACAAACAAAAGGTCTGCTCTGAGTAGAAATTTAAACTCACTGTAACTGAAAGTAATGCACTGGCTTCAACTAAATGCATAAATGCTATTTGAGAAAAAGGAGATACCAAGTATACCAAGAAAAATTGGTCAATTTTAAATTGTGTCAAGATGGCATATCTATTAAGAATGAAAGCACTGCTCTATCAGCAGTGGCATAAGAGTTAAAAACAGAAAATTAACATAAAAATTAAAACATACCCTTTAAATAATGTTGCAATAGCATTGAAACTATTTTTCATTCAGTGATAGAACTTTCTATGATTCCTTATTGTAAACCTGCATATAATCTTATTATAAATCATATTGACAATAAACACTTAATAAATATTTGTATAATGAAATAAGTCATTGAATAAAAATTACAAACTGTTATATACCATCAGGGCATGTTTGTAGTTGACAAAGATGTGCATGCCAGATGATTAGGATGTTCTAATCATTTGTATCTTCTGTCACCAAACAAAGCACCTTTGACTCTAGTCATCCATTCTATTTTCCAATTACTGTTGACACCCTTTCCTCAGTTTCCAGCACTGGGATAACTTTAAAAGTCTTTTCCTCTTTTGTCCTTCACTTCTATTTGGTTATTCACTAAATTCTGCCAGTTCTATCCCAATAGTATTGCTTCGGTTGAGCTTTTTCTTCTCTATTTTCAGTAGGCCTTGAAAGGATGAGCCTCATCTCCTTTCTGGACCACTGGAAAAAGGCCATTCTTCCTTCAGGCTCTTTCCACAAAGCAATCTCTTTAATCATCTGTAATAAATGCCCTCACCCATCATTTCCCATAACTCTTTTAGGGCTGGGATTCTGTACTGCCTCTTTTCCCCCTCTAGACTAAAATTAATTTCCTCGTCTGGCTATAAGCCCTCTCTGCTACCAATTGTTTTTCTAGGTCTCTTCTTCAGCTCCAGGGTCTTCATCAACTTCTGTTTACCCTAAAGATTAGGATGAGAAGGGCTTTGTTTCACATCTTGACAATCTTTTGTGAATCAGATGAGTTAGTTCTCATAGGGCTCCACACACCTTCAGAAAACCCCTGCTCTTTAATGCCCACCTTTCCCTACTCAGCCAAGATAGCTTGCCCTTTACCATTTCCATGTTTCTGCTTATGCTGTTTTCCCGTTCTTTGCAACTTTTCTCTTTCGAACCATCACTCCCTTCCAGATTCTTTATATTATCCTATTTCATACTCTGTGCACACCCCTTTGTATTTTTATCTATGAGTGCTAAGTAGTTTTGCTTGCATAGGTTTTGTTCTTTCCTCTTGCAGCAAAAAACTGTAAACATCTTCAGGGAGTGGAGGGCATCTTCTTAAATATGGTACAGAATTGTCCATATAGAATTTCCTCAGTGAATATTTGCTGACTGCTTTGTGACTCAGATGACCACTTGATATTGACAAGACATTTGTACTGTCTCATCCTGATTTAAAAAGTATAATTGTATCTTGCAAAAGGACTCACTCTATATCCATGACCCACTGGTCCATGCCAGAGGGTTGAGAATGTTTGAGGAACAGGTAAAGCAGCCAGGACTTATACTGGGTGTTTGATTGGAAGGTCTTGAATATGTTCTACGATGTGAAGAAAGTCGAAGAACCTATGTTGCCAGGTCAAGCAGTGGTTTTCAGAGGCAGGAGTCCAGTTCGCCATTCTGTAGAGGAAGTTTGCAATTAGTATAATTTTCAAATGGGTTCATCCTTAAATGAGCACATCTGATGAGTATCCTCATCCAGGCTGCTTTCTGAAGACATAAGTGGTCCACAAAGCACAAGTGTGAGTCAGTCAGCTGCCAGAGACTGACTGGCTCCAAAAACATCTACACCCACCACTTTACACTGTGCAAAATGTACCAGTTTGCTCTAGTTGTGCCAGCCCAGTGTTTGAGAATTATCAATGAGTCTGTAAAGGAATGAGACCAAGTAGGGTTTTCCTGTCTTATAGATGTCAAAAATCAGGATTTCAGAGGGACAGCTATTATGTAAAAAATCCTCTTCTGACCCTATTTTGGCCTCTCTAATAAAATTTGATGGAAGCACATGAGTTGCTTCAGGGAAAATAGTCTCAGGGCTAAAGATGACCTAAAATTAAATTTTATATCTTGTTCCAAAAGGACTATTTCTCGGAGTGTATAGAAAGTTATTTTTCTAGTTTTTTGGACATGAATTCAAGAACCATTTATAAAGATGGTTCACATCTAAGATTTAAAGAGGCCATTACTCTAACTAGAAGCTCGTATTATGTGCTTTTAAGCAACTATGAAGACCTTCCTCCTCCAGTTGATGAGGAGAAACAGACTATTAAGAAATCCTTGGTGTTCCTGCTTGGGTTATTAATGATAACAACACTTTAACTGCATTATTGGCAATCTCTACCTCATTGCAAGGCAGATAGTAACCCTAATTTACGAATGAGAAAATTGATGCTTGAAGTGATCAAGTGGCATGTGCAATGGCACACAACTAGTAAGTAGCTTTGGTAAACACACTGTCTCTCTGGTACCAGAGCTGAGACCTCTTAATCACCATGCACTGCTGCCTTCTAACTAAACAACATAATGCATGTGAAAGCATTTTGGAAACTCTAAAACTCTAAAATGATATACAAATGGTAGTTTATGGGGGAAACAGGAAGTCCCAGGAAGGGCACCTGGGACTTCAGATCACCCTGAAGAGGGAATAAATTGCTTTTATCCTGAACACTCTAAAGGCTCTAGCATTGCTTTTAGTCATACAAAGGTCTGTAAGTTATTCTTCTATGGCATCCAAAAGTGTCCAGAAACAACAGAGGTCATATTCCTATTTGACTAGCCTAGCCAGAAGCATAAATATCCACAGCAGGTTTTCCCTCCTTCCTATACAGGAATGTTTATGGATAATGCCATCCCAAGGAGATGGAAGAGATGTGAGCAGAATTCTTATATTTCAATGTATGCATTGACTTCATGAGCCATTTTATTTTAGTTTTCTGACAGGGTCTCTTCATGACAACCACATGGAATAGGTAGTCCTTCTAAATTCATTGATGAGTAAAATTAGTTCCTAGAAATACTGTCTTCCATGTTTTGACACTGAGTAGATAGAGACTGAATGAAGAAATCATGGTTAGGATTTTTGACATAACTGGGAGATACTCTGCACATTAGAAAATCTAGTTTTTAAGAGCACTACAGTAATTGTATTGGCTTTAGGTAATATGCCCTTCATGTAAAATATATTTGTTCTCCAAATCATTGTATTTATTGATTTGTTTTCGTAATTTCAAAAATGACTCTACTTAGCAATTCTCAGCATTTTAGTAAGAAAGCAATAATTTATAAACAAAGAACTTAAATGATTTAAATAAACTATTGCTTTAAAAGTTCCTTAATGAAATAGAACTTCAAGGATCATTATTTTGAATTTCATTCATCTCCATGATCAAATCCACTAAGCCTAACTCCCATTCGTTTTTCCTTAATGGTGATAGGAGATAAGAGTTTTGTTCATATTATGAGAGTAGAAATTGTACCCTCTTGTTCACAGAGCATGGGCCTAGCACAGTGCCAGAAACATTCTAAGTGTTAAATGCATAGTAACTGAAAGAATTATGTGTAATGTGTGGGTCATTTCACTTTGTGATGTTTTCAGGAGTGAAAGGGAGGTGTTTAAATTAACAATATTTACCTATTTCTTAAGATTGTTCGTGCTTATGCTCAAAGGTAATTTTTGCATGCAAATATTTAAAGAAAGAACTTCAAAAGTTGTTGAGTTAAGCTATTATAGAAAGAGAACACTTCTCTTCCTCAAATAAAAATGGCCACTGCTTTCATTTTAGTTTTTATGATCATTGAAATTCAAACTTTTTGCTTGGCCTTGAAAGTATAAACAGGATAAATACATGCTACTGTTATTGAGAACTTGGGGAGTATAAACCTCTGGATGTAGAAAGCTAAGGTTCTTGGCTCATGCTGGAAACACCCCTTTTTCTAATAGAATTTTTATTAATGAAAGGTTTTATAGTCAATTTAGTTGTTGTTGTTAAAAAATGGCATTATCTAAAAGGTAGGCAACTTGGTCCACATCACAAGAAGTCAGAAATGGGGTATTGAGATTTGGATCAGGGGAGACCCTCCTTATTCCCCTACATGATATTCAGCTCATGGACCAACTGCCCCACACTATTCAGGGAAATCTCATCCACCCCATTGATTTAACACAGGAAGCTAATAGAACTTCAAACTTTCTGATTATATATGTTCTCCTGGGTACCACCTGTGTGTGAGATTTTGGTTTCAGTGGCTGTCAGCTGTGATTCGTAGTTTCTGTATAAAGCATTCCACCTTTCATTTAAACCCCTTTGTTGCACTGTAGCTCTCCCAGGAACAATTCCTGGCTAAGAATGTGCCAGGAACTGTGTATTAAATTATCAGTTTATCGGGGCTGGAGCGGTGGCTCAGCAGTTTTGGCGCTTGCCTGGCAAGCACAAGGACCTGGGTCCAAACCCCAGCACCACATACGCAACTAAGTGTTGGAGCAACTAAGGCCATGTGAAAAACTAAATAAAGTTGTTTCTCTCTTTCTCTGTCGTTCTCACTGTCCCTCTCTCTTAAAAAAAAAAAAAAAAAAAAAATTTTAAAAAAAAGTATCAGTTTACTAAAGAACACCATTAAAGAATTGGTACTTATGCCTTTGGAAGGGAGTTTGGCGGTTTTTCTAAGTGGGTCCAATTCCCCTAAATCCTGCCTGTGTATCTCACTGCCAGAGGAGAAAAACCAAATAGGTAGAAAACATGTATCTTTTGTGTACCAGTCTGCTAGACCTCAAATGAGATTACTATTTACAAGGGAAATTTTTCCCCCTTTTCAATCTACAAGGTAATTTAGCTGCTTTCCTTCTGAAAACCCTGCCTACCCCCTCCTCCATTCACCCTCCCTAACCTTTAATTCCTCTCTGGAATGAATTCCTCCCAAATGAGGATAATCCTGCCTCAGCTGTTTACTCACTTGGTTGCCTTACGAGGCTCTGCACCCTCCACAGCAGCCTTTGCCATTTTTTATTTATCCCTGCCAGAATGCACTTAGGAGTTTTTATTATAGTTATGGTTGAGGTGGCACTTTAGCTTTAAGCCCTTATATTTATGATTTATAACTTTCTCTCTAAATTGCATGTTGGACTAGACTTTCCCAAGTACATTTTCTATTTAGACACAAATGTTTCATAAAATGTGAAGAAAATATTGGGCATGGTAGCCCGGTATCCAAGAATTCATCTAACTCACCTGCCTTCAGAGTTAGCTGATGTGTCTGAATACATCATGTATTGGACATGCCGGCACTCAGTAATAAGCTGTGAATAAATGCCTAACTTAAAGAAACTATTATGAAATAATAAGTACCTTTCAGTAAAGTAAATTTCAAATGATCATTGTTTTATGGTTGAGAAACACCTAGAGACAGACAGATGATGGTTAAATTATGGCTATTCATTCTTCTATGGTAATAGTTGATACACTACTACAAACTTCAAGAGAGCTTTGCAGAGCCTGAGTTACATTTATCACTTCATTTTGTCTTCATAACAATCTTATGACGTGGGTATTACTAGTATGATAAAAAGATGGAGAGAGATTAAGCAATTTGCAGAAAACCACCTCACTAAGTAGCATTAATAGAATTTGAATCTCTGTGCACCCAACTCTAAAGCCTTGCTTGTTCTACTGAATGTGTCTATAAACCTAAAAACATATTCTGAGTTATTAGTCTAAGTAAGAATTTCAAAAGAATATTCTTTTGTCATGCTTTGAAAGAACAGGCCCATCTACCGTGGTCTACAGGTTGTTTTCTTTGTTTTGTTTGTTTGTTATGTGAATGTTCTTCCATTTTCTAGAAGATGACTACTTTGTAATCAGAAGTAAAGGTTAAAGGACTTTGGAGGAAATGGGCAAATGCCTGAACAGGAATACGGTAGTCATTCAAATCAGGCATTGTAATTTTAAAAGAATTATACTTTTCTGATATTATTGATTATATAAACTCTAGTTATACATCTGCAAGTTGAATCTTAATCTATTCTGCTTTATATTTTTCCCCAGGAACTTTATGGTAGACATTTAAATTAAACATATATTGTGGAAAACCATTTGAGGAATGCTGAAGAAATAAGAGGGTGGCATTAGAAGCCTTAATTTTGAATTTCATGACTTTTGTGCAATTAGAAGCTCAACCTTAACATTATATTAGCTTAGCTTTTTGCATTTAATTACAGATATTGGGTTAAAACTATAAAATTTAATATTTAAGCCTCCATTAAGGGTTATAATAAATTTTTTTGTTTATTGAGAGTTGTTTTATATAATAATCAAAAGGGCATTTAACCTGGACAGGAAATAAATCTGGGATTCTAGAGATTAATATTAAATCTGTTAATGTATTGTCCAATGATTCCCTGGAAGCCAGGTAATTTGATGCTATATACAAGAGTTTACAGGTAATAAGAATCTCTGAAAAATATCCTAGGGTTCAGTATTTCTCTTTGAATTGTCACAGTAGCATTGTTTTTTAGTTTCACAGTGGGATGGATTTTAAGCAAATGGAGGGTGGAGATTCAGAGATAAAAGGAATTGACATAAAAAATGAAAGGAATTGCTTAATTTGTAAATTTAACCCTGTATCATGATTCTTCATTAGGGATATTTGCTGCACTGATTCAGTACCAAGCACAGGGGGCAAATGGGACAGAAAGGGCACTAACTATATTGAAGATGACACTAGAAATTTGGAGGGCTCTTAATAATTAGGTACTTAAGCTCACCTAGAGAAGTGATTAGTGTTTAGAAGTGGAGACATGGCTACAGGAACAGATAAATTAGAATGGAACAAAATGTCCATTTTTCCACAGTTCCTTTAAACAATTCTAGCTTGCACAGGAATGTAGAAATACTGTTCATGCTGCTTACATGGCCTCCCACAAGAGCCAGTCTGGTCCCCATATATTTGACTATGGTGGTACAGATACAGCCTGAGCATGAGAAAAACCTGGATTTGTTTCATAACTCTGTCATTGACAAACCAGGTTCTCCCAAATAAATTACTTGTTCCCCTAATTTTGTCATTCTACTTATTGTTGAAATGCCTTCCTCTAAGATAATAAAAATATTTATAATATAGTCTTTAAAATCATGGTTGAAATAGTTTGCAAGCAAAAAAAGATGAACATTTATAACAAGGAACACAAGGAACTCCGCAAAAACATGGTAGAATCTTATTGCAGCTAAATAAACAAAACGGACAGATCATAGTGCATGAGTAGCTCGTGGTCTAATGAGGGTTGTGGGGAACTGGATGGGTCAGTCCAGTCCAGTAAAGACATAAAATAGAACATGACATGAATGTTGAAGTGGTGCAAAGGAGAAAATTATGACTGGATCTTTACAAAGCAGCATGCAATAAATACCTCATGCTAACTAAACAGTAGAAATGACATGCTGTAATGGAATGAACACTGGAGTGGGAGTTTGTTCTAGCTCTCTAGCTTACCCCGCATGATCCAAAGTAGTATTCTCTCTCCCTATTTCTTTATCTACAATGGGGTGTTGCTTATGCCACAATGTATACAGAGAATCAAATAAGAATCATATATATGAAAATACATTAAAAACTACAGTGCAACACAATGTCTGACATTACTACTAATGTATCACCAAAAATGGTGGAGAATCAACTTGATTAAATGGGTAATTCAGATTAAAACTCATTTCCCCAAAAATGTCAAATAACTGTGGAAGAAGTAAGCTTTGATGCTTAAATTGTATGAATGATGCCTCTGACTAAAATTTTGATATAGGAATCGATATGTTCTGAACACAGCCTAGGAGAATAATTGCATCTTTCCAAAATTATAATCTTCTAAAGCTAGGAGAGAGAAACTTAAAATTGGAAAGAGCCTGGACACTTATACATTAAAAATGACAGGATGAAAAAGAAGGAGGATTGTGCTTTTCCAAATGTCAAAATTTAAAATGCTAATAAAATCCAATAAACAGAATATTTACCATGGCTACAACAACTAGCAAAGGTTAACTTGGACAAGGACTGGAAACCATCAACGATACTGAGGGACAACAATCAATGAGGGCACCCAGCCTCAGATGAGGTTGAATCTCTTTGGCATGTGTTCAAGTCATAGAGCTGCTGCTTTCACAGACTGAGCCTGGCCATAATCATTATTTATAAGAGACTTTTTTAACACACATTATTTCTTAACTGTGCTTTTTTTGCATAGCAGAAGTTACTTTTGACTCAAAGTGAGAAAGCTGTTCTTAGGTGATTTAACTCTAACAGTTTGGGTAAGATGACAGAATGCTCAGATACAAACAGGACCTGTCTCTACACATCTTAGCAGAGAGCAGAATATTCAAACATGTGTATCTTGCACTTAATTTAAACTGCGTGGTTGGTTACCTATCTCTTTGGCAATTCAGTATAAAGTTTTATTACTGTGAAATAGAATAGGGTAGGGATTTATGTCACACAAAAATGAATTTCCATGGATGGGAACACACATGAAATAATTTAGGTAAGCAGTATGTCAAATGAAAATTTAAGATGTTGGAGCTGGTGGTGCAAAGGGAAGAAGCAAAAGAGGAAGGTTTGTGCAATAGATGATAAATATGTCACACTGGGGAAAGAAAAGGGCCATGATTGTTAAAGGAAATTATTACTAATGTTAAAGAATTGTGGAAAACATTAAAGAATGAATGTCAGGGACAAGAAATCAGAGCAGCTGACTAGATGTGGGATGGTTCTCATTTGTATATCAACAAGAAATAGAACACTTCAAATAAGTGTGAGCTCATGTAATTATACCCAGGAATGAATGGAAACCACAAACCTGGAGTTTCTATAGATTTAGCCAGTACGGACATTTTTAAACTTTTCTTTTGCGTAGATTGCCAAAGCTCCAACCATGGGAAAAGCTCCTTTCACTTCTGCAAAAATTCTTCCTTTCCACTGATTCCTTTTTTATTTCAAAGCAGTCCTGATTCTGAGAAACAGAATATAAGAATGTTCCCTCTCAGAATAGCTCTTACAGTTCTCTGCAGGTTTCTAATTGGAACTCTGGTATGATAGAAGGGTATGAACATCTTTTTTGTTTTTCCATTCAGTACTTCTTACTTCTTTTACATGTTTGTGTGAAGAAACTCTGACTGGTAGGGCTTTGACTTGGAGCTAAAAGAAATCCTATTTTTAATATACCTTCACTTCTCTAGTCCTCAAACTTAGGCTAAAAATCCCAAAAGGACTATAAAAACACTATAGGAATTAGAATTTAATTAGCTAATTTTGAGAAGGACACAGGAAAAGAAAAAAGAGTGTTTAATGGTTCTGAGTTGATGTTTTCCTCCAAAAAAGGGGACACAGGTAGAGGAAGAAGAAATTTTCCTTGAAAGGGCACTAATCTTCTTGGTTTGGGACTCATTTTTAATGTGGCTGTCAGGTGTTCAAATTTTCCTAAAATGTGCAGGAGACTAGGTGATATAGCTCAGAAGCTCCAGAGCAAAGTCTGGGCTAGTGATATGAATTTTCAGTTATTTGTGAGGACAGGGTCAGTGAAGTCACATGCTTAGATGAGGTGACTTGAGGAAAAATCATTTGGGGGGGGGGGAACCCAGGACCAAACACTAGGAAATTCCAAAACCAGTAGAAAGGGAGGCCAAAGAAAACATGAGAGAGGACTGGACAGACAGAAAAGGAAAATCAGTCCAGTATTGCGGGGGAAATCAAGGGTAAAGTATTTAGGGAGGGCATTGGTGAGCACAACTGAAAATAAAATTGAAAAATCTTTAAAGAATTTGGCCCAAAAGAGGTCAATACTGACACTGAAAATGAAGTACTGAATGTAAAGTACCAGAGTGCAGTGATCTACTTAAGCTAATGGTTGATTGTTGTGGTAGTGGTGGTAGAACACATATATAACTAAAAATACTTGTTTAAAGTCACTAATTCTTATATTTCTCTGTCTCTTCACTTATCTTTTCATTTGGTATTGGCCTAATTTTTCAAAGCATTTAAGTTGTACTTTATTTTGAGAGCATGGCTATTAGGAAGGCAGTATGCAAAATATATTAAAGGACTGTATTGTCACAATATCTTTTCCACACATACACACACAAAAAAAATGAATAAATAAACTCATCATCCTTATCTTCTATCTCAAGAATGCCAAAACAGGAATGATTTTTAAATTAAAACTATTTTAGTGCTTTCTAAATGTTTCAAACTAACTATGTTCTATTTTGCAGTTATTCAACAAACTAAAGTTCTGTGGGGGACAAGTAAAATACACATACTGTCCGCAAATATCTTTCTTTACATATTGTAAACAAATCAATACAAGGTGAAAAAGATGGTGAAAGAGACAGAAATAATGTCTTTGAAGATAATCTCTGATTTAGGAGGGATCTTAGTTAAGGTAATATTAATTCTGTAACATATCAATCCAAATCTCAGTGGTCTCACATAATAGAAGTTTCTCTTTTGCACATGAAAACAAGGTATGGGATCCAGTTTGGCAGAGGCTCCATCATCCATACCATGTAGCTTCCAGGATCACCTTGAGTATGACATCCAGCTAGAAGATGACCAAGGAGAGAGGCTAATGATAGCAAAGAAAATTCTTATGGGCCAAACCTAGAGCAGTACATGTCACTTCTACCACCATCCCATTGGTCAGAACTTGGTCACAATGCCATATACACACACACACATATATATCTTCAAAGATTAGTAAATGGGAGTAGCTATAACCCCTAGAGGAAATATCAAAGGGTTTTTGAATAATGAGCCAGTGACTGCCTGTGACTGTCTGCCAGTGAGGACCTCTTAGGTAGGATTTAGAATTACAATAAGGAAGTGCAAGAGGATGTTGCAGAATGGGGAACTGATGGTGAAGGAAGAACCAACTCAGTTTTACCTGCTTGGGTAGAACCCACAATGTTGGTAGGAACATGTTAGCTTTCAACATAGCTCTTTAATAATGTTGTTCTCTCATTTGACAATATTTCAGAAAAAAATTTGATCTGCAATACACTGCAATTAACTAGATATTAAATTTGTTAAAGCAAAGAGATCATGGACTTTGTCTTAAAACCCCCTCATTTCGATTCCACCTCACTCCAGTCAGAGTGGCAAAAATGAAGAATATGAACAATGACAGATGCTGGAGGGGCTGTGGGAAAAGAGGAACACTGTCACATTGCTGGTGGGACTACAAACTGGTTCAGCCACTCTGGAAAGCAGTGTGGAGAATCCTCAAAAAATTAGGGCTGGAACCACCTGATGACCCAGCTATCCCACTCCTGGATATTTTCCCAAAACAGTTAGAATCAGCAGTTAGAATTCATCAATGTTTGCAGCAGCTCAATTTACTATAGCTAGATTATGGAACCAACCTAGATGCACCTCACTCGACGAGTGGATTCAAAAACTTTCGTACATATATGCAATGGAATACTACTCAGCTATTAGAGAAAACTGAATTATGGCATTTGCAGCCACATGGATGCAGATGGAAAAATTATGCTAAGTGAAATATCCCAAACTCGGAGACTCAAGGGCCGAATGTTTTCTCTCATTTGTGGAAGCTAGTATACAACTGGATTCAGTATGTCAGATGGCTAAGCTAATAATAACCTCAACATGTATGAACTTTTACACAGACAGGGAGAACCTTGCCTAGGATATTAGGAGATGTGGGGAGGCAGGCAGGAGTGGGGAAGGGAAAAGGAAGGATATCAAGGAGACTGGAGGGAAGGAGTTTGAGGGAATCAACTCAGAGGGAAAGCATGAGAAGTCCATTTAACATGGAGGTTTAATAGGGGGAAACATGAAACCATGGGGAAGCCAAGGGGGGAACCAAGGAATGGCATCAGCCCTGGCTTGCTCTAAGAATATACATTTGTTCTTGACTGTTCAATAATGATTCCCTTCTAATTGTAAGTCCATATTTAATGAATAAAAAAAAGCATAAATTGACTGGAATTAGGGTAACTAAATAAATTCTTAAAAAATTTAAAAAAAAAAAAACTCATTTCAGAGGTGAGGAGCCCAGAGGGAACATCCTCTGGATCTCATACTGTGAATCACTGTCAAAACCAGGATAGAACCGAGGCCTTCCAGTTTCTCTTCCAGTACTCTTTCTGTGAGGAAAGTACAGTGCTGAGCATTTTAAAACCACAGTTAGATAGACATAACCATGGAATTTCACTATAAATTATTTTGGTCATCTTACTTTAATTTCTACCTTCAAATTAAAGGGAATCAGTCGGCACTGATCTAAATATTTTCCCATTGCAATCCATATTTCTTTATTTATTTTTTGTTTTTTATATGTATGTTCTTTATTCATGCATTATAGTTTTACATAATGATGGGATTAGTTGTCACATATTCCTAGATGCACACAAATCAGCAATACAATTTGTTCAATATCCCCCACACACACCTCTAACTCCCTCCTCGTGACTCCTGATCTCTTCTGGGTCCTGTATTCTTCCTAAAAAACCCAAATACAGTGACATAATTCTTATACCTATACACACACATATATATATATATATATGTGTGTGTGTGTGTGTGTGTGTGTGTGTGTATACATACATATATATATATATATAATATACAGTGACATTTATAACTGCTTGGAATGTACCTCGCTTCATCTCAGTTCCAACATTTCCCCTTCTCCTCCCTTCCTATCATCCCTTGTTATTCTTCAAAATATTTGACAAAACATTTATGTTTTGTACAGCTCTGCAGCATAGTTTGTTCAAATATCTTATGATGGAGCTTGCAACTGTGTCTCATAAATATTAGCATTTTGCATTTTTGTTCTATGGAAGACAAACATGAGTTTGTCTATTTTACTCCCCACCCTGGATTTAAGTCCAGCCTCCACAAATGAGGGATACCATTCGGCCCTTGACTCTCTCTGTTTGACTAACTTCGCTCAGCATGATTTCTTCTAATGCCATCCATTTACCTTCAATAGATGCAATATCATTGTTTCTAACTGAGTGAAACTCCATTGTATGTATGTATGTACATATACCAGAGCTTCTGGATCCATTCATCCAGTTGGGGCATCTGAGTTAGTTCCATAATTTAACTATTGTAAATTGAGTTGCTATGAACATGGATTTTACTGTGTTGCTGTAATGTGCTGATTCTAACTCCTCTGGGAAAATACCCAGAAGAGGGATAGCTGGGTCATAGGGTGAAACCAACCCTAATTTTTTGAGGAGTCTCCACACTGCTTTCCAGAGCGGCTGGACCAGTCTGCAATTCCACCAACAGTGTGCTAGTGTTCCTATCTACCCACAACCCCCTCCAGCATTTGTTATTGTTTGTATTCTTCATCTTTGCCAGTCTGACTGGAGTAAGATGAAATCGTAATGTAATTTTGATTTGCATTTCTCTGATTGCCAGTGATTTAGAACACTTTCTCATGTATTCATTGGCTTGCTCAGTGTCCTCTGTTGAGAAGTTTCTGTTTAGCTTTCTGGACCATTTATTGATTGGATTGTTTGTGTTTTTGTTACTCAGGGTTTTTTAGTTCTTCGTAACCACATTTATTTTTATGGAACAAAAATGTCCTGTTTTTATTTTGAAGACCAGTGTATTTGCCCTCTTATTCTGGTGTCTCATGCAGGCATCCAATGTCCAAATATACAGAGCAAGGATAGATGAAATCAACATGTTTACTGTTATTCTTTTACCTAAGTTTTAAAAGAAAAAGAGAACAAAAGGTGAACAACGAGTGAATCGCATGGCTATAATTGAGTTAGTGTTACTTTCATTGTTATTAAATTTTAATTGGCATGGATGCTTAAATGTATATCAAAATGCATGTCACAGCTTTTGAACAAAAATAAATTTGACTTTAGGACACATTTTCTTTAGTAAGAATGATACATTATCTCAAAGCTTATCATTCTCTACTTTTAAAAAATCATAAGGTCAATTCTTTAATTAAAAGATAAAGAAAATCACTCAGTGTCCATGTAGTTAGAATTGGGAAAATCTAGTAACCAAATTGGGCAGTGGGGGGAGGATGGAAAGGAGGGGAGAAGAAGACACAATGTATCTTCATAGTAATTGGTCTAAGAATAACTTTTTCTAAAGCCTCATAAGACCCACTTGCAGGAGTCTCCCATAACAGTATAAGAAAATGAAAACTGCAGTGTACAACAGAAAATTTCTCCTAATTTACTCATTTCATTTTCAATCATAGTCTTAACTACCTTTTTTTGATTAAATAATGGGTCCCTTATATGTCAATATTCTCTTTTCCAAAACAATTCATGAATATTTATGTGGTCAGCCTCCAGTATAGGAAATATACACATATAATACTAAATTAGAATTGCAGTAACTAATATTTTGTTAAGTACAGTATAGCTATCTATACCCTCACCACAGCCTGACAATCTCTTCCACTTGATCCCACAGAGGAAGATTAGTCAGCTACTTTTTATGCCGCTGAAGTTATGGTAAGGCATTGCAAAGACTAGTGGATAATGAAATGCGGTCGAACATTTATCAAACCCAGCTCTAACAATGTCTGTTGAGAGATGTCTAAAAGACATAGCTGTATCTGGTTTTGTATGTGATGACAATGTGCTAGATCTCAAAGGACCTCCATTACTACAGACCCAGGTGGAAGAAATGTGGACACTGTCTTTTACACCTGATGTTTTGACAAACAGAAAAGGCTTACAATAAACCAATGCTGGATTGACTGCCAGAAACATTCTACTTCCTATGTAACACTTGCCCTCCCATGAGGCTCCAATCAGATTTTTGGACCTGCCATCTAGTGGCCACTGAGATAACAAGGCAATCATTACATTTTGGTCTTCATTTCAGAATCTCAGAACCAGTGTTCAAATGTATCTCATCTGCAAATAAATACAAAGGTCCCTCCTCCTTCATTAGACACATTACCTATTTCATAGAGCAGCTCCAATCAGACCATTTGTTATCTTTGCAAGAAAAACATTTTTTTCAATGCAATTTCAGTGCAGATTTTTTTCCCACCTGGAATTGAAAGGGCGGGGAGGATGAAGGAAGGAAAGAAAGTCTTCCATTACTGAAGAAAAGATCTGGAGTGGCAAAGGGAAAAGGGAAGGGGAAAAAGAGGAAGCTGGAGAGCAGGCATATATTTTGTCAAGTAGTTCTACTTGTGAGATTAATTCTTACAAACTCTGCACCCAACAGAGTAAACCTCTTATTTTGCTGATTTTCTCTGATCCCCCACTTAGCTATAATGTTCTAGTTGTTTTTCCCTGTCCTATAAGCCACATAGGTATTTTACATTATACATAGTGTTGGCAAAGGAACAATTTACAAATAACTTAAGTAGGTAATTATGTATTAGAATATAGGTCTCTGGAAGTATATGTTACAGTAGCAAAACCTGATAAGAGGTTATTTTGTTCCAGTGCTTCTGTTATAATCCCTGCTTGTTAGTTTTCCTTTTACCAGGGATTTATTAGTATGATGTAAAAGTGCACAGGGGACTACTAATATTATTTATTATTTATCAAAGAAACATGAATATACAGAGCAAAGGCAAGTTCGTGAACTATGCCAGACAGTCCCCCATCCTAAAGACCTCACAATACAACTCTTAAGCAGGTCCTGGAAAATGCAAGACAGAATGAAAACAGATGGATGAATGATACTTATTCAATATCTTAAATATAGAACTCAGTAGTACAGGTGCATCTTCAGATGTTATTTGAAAGAAGAGACAGAATATCTTGGCATTGTGTCATTTATTCATAAATATTATAAATTTTATAATATTTGAGAAACTATTCTAAATATACAGGGTAGTTTAAAAGAAGGTGTAAAAGCCAATTCCCTCAAATGAGACAAAGGGCAAGCTGAGAACTGAGGGGACTCATAAGAGGAGAAAATGGAGAAGAACCCAGACACAGAAGGACCCAGGAAAAAACAAAGCCCAAGAAGATGCATAAAGTTCAACAGAAAAGAAATGGGGAGATTAAAATAAAAAAATAAAAATAAAAACAACCAAGGAGAAAAATAATTGTGGCAGCTATGTACTAAAATTCCCAAGAGACTACAGGAACAATAATGGCAAGGACAATGACTTAGTATGGAAATTGCAATGCAGGGGTGTAGAATTCTGTATGGTGGACGGAGTGGTTGGTTCTGGTCTTGAAGATGGTATTGATAGAACTGGAAGAATAGTTTTAGCTAATAGCAGAATAAATGGTAAGAAAATAGTAGAATTTGCCAGATTGTTAAGGAACACAGATGTTAATGAAGCTCTTCTATGAGGCCACAGTATAGTACTTTACTTTTCTTTCTTTCTTTCTTTTCTTTTTTTTATTTTTTATTTTTGTATCTTTGAGCATCCATGATCTGTCCTACATTATGTGAGTTATTACTGAATGTGAAACAGGACTCCTGAGCCAAAAAAAAACAAACTATATTCCTCACATACATCTTCAAATCCCTTGACCTTCTCTTGCTTCATTCTGCTCTCTAGCCAAGTGTCAACTGTACAGACCATAAGCAATTCCTCACCCTATTCCATATCTGCACACTGCTGAATCTACTGGTGAAAACACACAAGAAACTGATCACTCTCACTTTAATTTCATAACTCAACAGTGCCCTTAATGCTGTCCAGCACTTGTTCTCCATCCATTCACTCTCCCATATCTCAACAAGAGTATTTCATTCTTTCCCTCTCTCAAACTTCTAACACCTCCTTCCCCATCCTTCCCTTTAATGTATAACCTTGCTTCTGACTTCACTCAGAAAACAAAAATCAATCAAAAGGAATTTCACACACATTTGCTCTCCAGCAAGCCCACCATCCCTGCATCTATACACAGGTACTCTGCCTTATATCCCTAAACTGGATGAAGTGAGTACCCATTTCAGCCAACCCTTTATTGTGCATTAGAACCCACCCCTCCTCACTTGCTCACAGACCTCTGGGGGAAATAAAATCATTTCTGTCTTTTAGTTTATTAGTTTTCCTCTTGGTACTAAATCTTTTCTATCAGCATACGTGTTGTGATATCCCTCAACCTAAAAGTATTCTTATGATCCACACTCCCTGGCAGCTACTCTCCCAGTTCATTAACTTCCCTTGTAGCAGATCTTCCCAAGAACTGCCTATAGTCACTATAGACACTCTCTTAATCCTGTTCTCTGATTTTCTTTAATTCTCTTTCTCTGGTTAGATTTTGTACCCACCAATCTAGTATACCTTCATGCTAAGGTTGCCAGTGACTTCCATGTTGCTAAATCCATTAACCAAACCACAGTCTCCATCTTTTTTGATCTCTCAGCATCATTTTTCTTGTTTACTTGTTTAATAAAATATTTTCCTCACCTGGATTTCAATTTACCAACTCTCCTGATTTTTTTTCCTTCTTCCTGATCTACAACTTCTTGGTTTCATTTGTTGGTGTATTCTCATTCCCCCATTATGAAAATGTTAGAAGGTCCTAGGGCTCAATCTTTGAACCCCTTCTCTTCTTTTTCTCTATTCACTCCCTTAAGATTCACACCCCACCTTATGGCTCAAGTTTGTGTTTATAGTCCAGACTTTACTCAGTATTCTAGATTCATATATTCAACTCCTGTTGAAACTCTATCTGTTATGGTTTGGATATAAAGTATCCCCCACAATGCAGTAATATTCAGAGATGGGGATTTGGAGAAATGATTGGATCATGAGGGCTCTGATAGCTGTATGGACTACTGGGAAGTACTGTAGGAAGTGGGACCTAGTTGAAGCAGTGGATCTTTAGGAGCATGACCTCCAGTACTATATCTTGCCTCTGGCCCCTTCCTCTCTCCCTTTCTCTCTCTCTGCTTCCAGGCAGTCATGAGCTGAACAGCTTTCCTCTCTCACATCCATGATGTTCTGCTTCATTTCAAGTTCAGAATAATGGAGCCAGCTGACCCTGGACTAAAACCATAAGCCAAGATAAATCCTTTTTCCTCTAAGTTGATTTCCTCAGGTGTTTTGTCACAGTGACAAAAAGCTAACTAACAATATCTAAAGATTATCTCAAACTTAATGTACCAGAAATGGAATGTGCAATCTACCCCCATTTTAGTAATTAGCATCTCCATCCTTAGAGTTGCTCTAGTCAAAACTATATTTCTCTCCTACACTTTTATTTCTCCCACAAATCCAATCAGTGAACAAATTCTGTAGCTCTATCTTTAAAACACATCCGAAAATCTTCTATTTCTCGTCCTCACCATCTCTACTACCCTGATTCAAAGTGCTGTCATTTCTTTTAAGAGAGAATCAGTTTTATTTAGTTTTTCATGTGGCTATCATTGCTCCCAGACCTCGTTGTGTACATGGTGCTGTGGTTTGAACCCACATACTTGCTCATGCCAGGCAAGCACCATAACTGCTGAGCAACTGCTTCAGCCCATTACTGTCATTTCTTACCGAGGCAATTACAATAACCTTCTAATTATGTTTCCTGTTTCTGGCCTTACCACTTACAATCTATTTTCCAAAGGTAGCTGGAGTTAGTCTTTGTAATGTATGTAATGTAATTACCATATGTCATTCCTCTACTAGGAACCTCTAATGTCTCCCCACATCACTTGGAAGAAAATCTAAAACCTTCATAATAGCACACAAGGTCCTCCACATTCAGTCTCCCCTATGACCTGTGTGTCCTCGTTTAGTACTAGATCCTTCACTCACTCCTCTCAAGCCTCACTGACCACCTTACTTTCCTCAAACCTACCAAAAATGCTCTCACTCCAGGGCCTTTGCACCTGCTTTTCTCATTGCCTTATGGTGATTACAGTGATTACAGACATTTCTTGGGAATCTTACAAACATGATAAAGCTTGTTTGTCCATCATCTTCAGTCCTTTACTTAATTTTCATTTCTAAGTAAGGCCTTTAATAACCACCATATTTAAAATTATTAGCGCCCTCCTTTTCTTCATAGCACTTACTCCTCTCAAACATAATATATGCTCATTTACATATATATATTTCCACTTGCCATGGAAAATAAGCCCCTTGATTGTAGGAGTGTTTTTGTTTGTTTGCTTGCTTGTTTTTATCTGTTTTGCACTCTGAAAAACCCCCAGTGCCTAGAACCTGCCACATAGAGTATTCAGTAAATATTTGTTGGGTGAATCAAAGAAAAGAATAAGTGTTCCTTTCACTGAATTTCCTGGTATTTTTTATTAGATGCAAAATATAATATTGTGGCATAAGCCCCATGATTCTCCATGGCAAAATTTTCAGATTTTCTAAAATTAATTTTGAAAGTAAGAGCACTTATGTAAATTTATCCAGAATATTAAGATAGGCCACTATTTCTTTTCAGTACCCAAAGCAGCAACATCCAAAGTATTTATTAGCTTGTTTCATTCAGTAAATGTTTATCAGGGAATATTGGTGCCCTTGACACAGGTAGTGGCATAAACAAAGATTCAGAAGCATAAGAGAACATACTACAGTGGACTATTGCAGTATTGCAAGTGATAGATAATGATGCTGATGTGGTACAGAGGGGAAGAAAGAGGTAAAAATGTGAGGAACATCATGAAGTAAAAGGACATTAGAATCAAGAACCTGATTAGTTGAGACACAAAATATTGTCTACCTTTATCAGGCTTAAGTGGAAAGTGATCATAAAAGAATTAGAGTAGAACTTGAACATAGAGGATGTGGGTTATGAAATTCCCTTTATAGGGTACAGACTTAAAATCCCTCATTGTTAAAGTGACTATAAAAATATTCAATATGCTGATTTCTGACCCTGGTAAAATCACTGTGGAAGATGCTCCCAGATTAGACCCTAACCAAATGATGGTTGAAATAGTTCAGGGTTCCAGATTTTCTACCGAGTAAGTAATCTTAACTTTCCTGAAAGTGATTTTTCTTTTTTTTTTTTTTTTTAAAGAGAGAGGGACAGAGAGAGAGAGACAGAGAAAGAGAGAAACAACTTTATTTAGCTTTTCACATGGCCTTCCTTCCTCCAACACTCAGTTGTGTACGTGGTGCTCGGGTTTGAACCCGGGTCCTTGTGCTTGCCAGGCAAGCACTGAAACCGCTGAGCCACCGCTCCAGCCCTGAAAGTGATTTTTCTTATTTTATACAAATACATTTTTAAGAAATAGATTACTATGTGTGTGTGTTTGTAAAAAGTAAAGTTATGAGGAAAATTACCTTTTTTAAATTTGTAAGTTTAATAAGTTGATATTACTTTAAAACCCAATTAACTGTTAAGTATTGCTTTCTATACACAAAAGTCTTCTTTGGTTATTAAAAAATTGCATTAGAATTGGAAATCATCATGGGCTGGCAATTATTTGATGGTTGATGAAAAAGCAATAGACGAGGGCTGGGAATATAGCTCAGTGGTAGAGTGTTTCCTTGCATGTATGAGGCCTTGGGTTCAATGCTCAGCACTGAAGAAAAGGAAGGGTGGGCGAGAGAGAGAGAAGAGCATAGATGACTTCCAGGTATAGCATCTGGAAGGTGGGTGAGTGGTGAAGCTATTCGTTCACATGAAAAACAAAGGAAGATGAGAAAATGTGAAGGAGAACATGGGTTCACCTTTGGGCATGTTGAATTTGAAAGGCTTTTTAGACATTCAATTAGAATTGTGAGTAGATCATTTGCTATAGAAGGTTAGAAGTGAACAGAGAATTAATTAGAAGGCATTTTAAAACAGGGAGATGTGGATGTCCAGTGAGGAGCAAACACATTCATCTGAACTAGTGTAATAAATCAGCACAAGATACAGTCCTGGACATTCGGGAACTTATATAACCACTTCTCTTGTTTTTTTTCTCAACTATTTTTCTCTTAAATTCACTCCTACTCATCCTCCACACCAACAAACATCCAATCTTCTGCCTTCCTTTCTATTTAAAAACTATACTTCGCCACCAGGATCTTTTATATTGCAGATATGCCTTGATATCTGTAATAATTTTATACTTCAAAATTGTATGCAGGAAAAAATTATTTACATAAGATTACCCTTACTAAACTATAAACTCTCATTACTTTAAGAGACTATGCAATGAATCTGTTTGCATTAGCAACAATGTACTCCTAATTTATCTGTTCTATAAGGGTTTTTACCAGTTTTCTTTTCTGAGGTGTATTATATTCATTTATAATGTCAAACCATTGGTATATTTAAGGAAAACCCTATTGAATCATGGAGGTTCATTTCTTTTTCTTTTTTCTTTCCACTTTCAGGAAAGGAAACAGAGGCACTCAGAAGTAATTCCATAAATGTCTACCTTTTGAAAGTAAGACTTCCTATAGAATGTAATTTTCCATTTCCATTTTAATGTTCTCTGAGATTCTTTTTTTTTTTTGCCCTGAATCATTTTTAAAAATGTTTTCTTGCCATACCCCTTTGTCACCCCTATGCCTCAGTAGATTTATTTATTTACTTTTTAATTTCAGAGTATCTTATGTCTGTTCTGTACCCAATACTTGAAATTTTGCTGACAGAGGCAGCCATTGAGTGGAAAGTTTATATTGGTTTTATAGTAGTAGTTGTAATCTCTGTTGTCCCAATTTTCTAGAATCTGTGATCATCTGGGACTTTCCCTTGCTGTGCCTCTCTATTGGTAGTCTCATTTTCTTTCTTGTGTCTTATCTGTCTCTCTCCAAAACAGTTTCTGCAAAATGTGTCTTCTTCACCAATCATAATGCTACACTGTTAGTGTATGCAGTCTCTATGGTAACTAGGTTACAGGCCACAACACCAAGATTACTGGAGCCACCATCATAGTGGGGAAATTGTCATAAGCCCTCCTCTGGCACCAGACAAGTTTTCCAGTTGAAACCGAAATCAGGTACTAGTATACTAGATACTAGTATTTAAATATGCAGGGCAAGGAAGGTGACAAAAGAAAGGATACAAATCCAGTTTCTCTAAAGCCATATTTTTAAGATTAGATGGCATTGTTGATGTTATTTTTCATGAGAAAAGCTAGCCTGATGTGCTGATCCTGGCCATACATGGATAAACTGGTTGAATTCGAGAAGATTCTTTTCTTACAAATGCATGACTAGTCTCTAAACAAGCTAATTTTACTAAAATTAGAATATATTCTTAGTAAGCACAAGGAAATTACCAATACACTGTAAAAATTATTCACTGGCATTGTAAGGACACACATGTTCCGATGGTTTCCCCAGTAACTGCATATTACCCTAGTGAGGTCAAAAGGGAAAATTGGCCTTCTCTGAGCATGCCTGAGAACACGGGCAGTCCTCAGTTCTGTTGTGCCAGGAGGGAGCGAAGAGGAAGCAGGGAGGCTGATCTACTATGCTTCCTCTAGAACTGAACTTTCCTTCCAAATACAGACAATAGCAGACTCCCAGGTACAGCCCAATAGAATCACAAGTCCTAGGGTATTATAACCTTTGTCCTCTTGAGATTTGGGGCCATATCAGTCTTTGTTGTATGGAGCCATCCTGTGCATTGCAGGATGGCTAGCAGCTTCCCTGACATACTCACTAGATGCCAGTAGCAACTTTTTCAGCTGCGATAACCAAGCATTCAAATGCCCCTAGGTGGTAGCAAAAACAGCCCCAGATTGAGAACCATTGGCCTGAAGCAAGATGAGGCTTGGGTCAGGAATGAGATGGAAAATCCCTTAAAAGCCAACATATTTGTTCGATGAGTCACCCAGGAGGTCTGTATTGAGCTGCTCCTATCTTCCAGGCTCCCTGCTGCTTATCAGGAATACAGCTCTGAGCAAGTCCTGATCTCTTGGAACTTACATTCTAGTAGATGTCTGCCACATGTATCTGACCAGATGGATCCCGTTCCCTCCAAGCAACCTAACAGCAAATGCTTCAAGCCAACTAAGGACCAAGTAAAGAAAAACACAAGTTCATGTTTGAAAGCACCCTTTTTAGTTTGTGAACCTCAAAAATGGCTTTGATTTAAAAGCTAGCAAGTGCTGAGTTCATGTGTTTTAGTTTATAATATGTTTTAATCATTTTGGGTGTTTTCAAAATGAATGGTGAGATTAGGGGATTTTCCCCCTTCTAATTTTGGTCCTTTTCCTCTGGAGAGTCCTCCTTTGCTGATTAGTTTTGGTGCTCTTACTATAGTTGAGGAATGCTTTTAAGTATTTGAAATGCATACATGTGAGTGAAAGGAAATTAGAAAGAAAACATCTTAGACTACATGATCCCTGCTCAAAGATCCTCCTCCTCCCCCAAAAGAAATGTTCAGGCACCACTTAAGAAAGCCTCCTCGGAAACCCCTCATCAGCAAGCCCGCTGACCCAGGTGTTCTCTAAGCACCCTCCGTACTGTGCACCATCTCAGTTGCAGTTAAGAAGCCTAATAGAAGATTCCTTGTTCAGGGTTTCCCTTCAGAATGCAAGCTCAGTGGAGCTCAGCATCATGTCCACCCTGTCCACAATTCTTTTATTTTCAGCACACAGGAAGTGCTTAAGGAATATGTGTTGAGAAGCTGGAGCAGTGGCTGGCAGTTACAGCGCTTGCCTGGCATGCGCAAGTATGCAAGTTCAAACCCTAGCACCAGGTACACGATGAAGTGTCTGAGGAATGAAAGTCACATGAAAAACTAAATAAAAATTGCTTCTCTCTCTCTCTCTCTCTCTCTCACATTGCCCCCTCTTTCTTAAAAAGGAAAAAAAATATATTGCATGTCTCACTGACTGACTGAGAAACCCAGGTCTGAAGGTGTCTTGCCTAAACCTTTATCCTATGAGTTGCCTATGGCTTACCCAGTGCCAACTCTGGGTCTTCATTGTGATGATCACTGTTTTATAGACTGTGAAGTAACATGTTTGCATTCTAGCACCAATGAAACTCCTAAAGTTCGAAACTAGAGAATAGTTTGCGTTCATTAATCTTAAGGATATTTCAGGCTTATTCAGAGATTGCAAGAATGTAAGGGAAATAATAGTGCATGGGATTTGTGAACATTTTTAAGTATTACTAATGCCATGAGCATTAGTTAAAGGTTTTAGAGGATATATATTTATGATTATCTTTGTGAGGCGGAGAGTAAAATTGTGTAATTTATTACCATGTTCTCTTAGTTAATGTTTGTTTCCTCTACTAGAATTTAAATTCCTTGAAAATGGACAACTTGATCTGTCAATAATGTTATCTTGTGTGCTTAGAATGGTGTATAATACATATCAGTATTCAGTAAATATTTGTTGAATGATTAAATGGTAGGCATTCCATCAATACTGTGTTGATGAAAGATTATTCAGTTTTAAGTGAACCACAAATGCAAGAATATTATGAAGTTCTTCTTCATTTATTCAACATCTTAGAGCAGTACCTGGCACACAGTAGGCACTCAATAAGTATCTGATGAATGAAGGAACTAATTACTATTCCAGTATGCTCACAGATAGATTTTTTACTAGTATAATGATTTGCTAGAGCGACTGTAACAAAATAGCACAAACTGGGTAGTTTAAGTAACAGAATTTTTTTTTATCTTGCAGTTTTGGAGGCTAGAGATCCATGGTAAAAGTGTCATAGAGTTGTTTCATTGAGAAAGCTGTGGGCAAGAATTTGTCCCTGCCTCTCATTCAGCTCTTGGTGATTCATTTTCAGTCACTGGTGTTCCTTGGCTGGTAGAAGCATCACCCCAGTCTCTGCCTTCATTCTCACATGACCTTCTCCCTGTGTATTTGTCTGTGTTTAAATCCCCCCCCCCCTTTTATAAGGATACCAGTCAAAATAAATCAGGGACTCACTCTACTCCAGTACAACCCCATCTTAATTAGTCACATCCACAATGACCTTATTCCCAAATATAGTTGCATTCTGAAGTACTTGAGGCTTCAACATATGAATGGGGAGGAGCATAATTCAATCCATAATACTAAAATAAGAGAGATCTTCAGGAAGTACATTTCGATGGGTGACTCCTACTTGAAAAGTGTCAGCTTCTAAAAACAACATCGAATATTTGATTCAGTGTGGAAATTGATAATGGTGATATTAAATAGAACCTACTATGTTAGGCAAAAACTCATGTTTACAGAGAGGAAGCATGAAGACAGTCTAAGAGTCCTGAATATACAGAGCACATTTTCTTGAAAGCTGAGTGGCCTATTCTGACTAACAATGGGTTATGTGGGGAAGACTGCTGAAAGATTCCAGAGGGTTTATATGTGAAGCAAAGGGGTTTAGGATTTGGGCTTTATTTTAAAGACCTCAGGGAACCAACAGAGAAGTCAAAACTTATTAAAAGGGCAAATTGTATTGAATATAAATATACCTCAAGAAACTGACTTTAAAAAGAAAGAAAACAGTGCAGTCCAAGAATAGACCTTAGGGACCAGCAACTCAACAGTTTTGCTGCCATTTTGCTGCCTCAGCAGCAGCCATAAGTTTGCTCAAGCTTTGGAAGAAGCTCACCTTCAGTGTCCTCTGCTGCAGCAAAAAGAAGGTCTGGTTGGACCCAGTGAGACCAATGAGATCATTGATTCCATCTCCCATCATCAGATCAGGAAGCTGATCAAGGACAGGTTGATTGTAAGCCTGTGACTCACCATTCCACACTGGATTCTGGAAAGCACTGGGGCCTACTGAAAGAGTAGGAGCAGAGGAATAGGTAAGCACAAGGGTATTGCCAGTACCTGACGCCAGTCAGAGAAGGTGTAACCCCGGTGAGCAAGATGTACGGGCTGCATACAAGAGACTGAGAAGATAGATTAGCACTTGTATCGCAGCCAGCACCTGAAGCTGAAGGAGAATGTGTTCAAAAGAAAGTGCATTCTCATGGAACACATCTTCAGGCTGAAGGCAGACAAGGCCCATAAGAGCAAGCAAGTCTGCACGTACAGTGAGGAGCACCTACACATCAAAAAGAAGGAGCTCCCCAAGACCTGCCTAAGGAGGCGAGAGGCCATGTAAAGCTCTTTCTGCCTGAACATGGTGGCCTCAATAATTACATACATCAGTCACTGAAATAAAACAAGCCTTTTTCTGCTTGCCCAAAAAGAAGAGAGAGAGAGAGAGAGACAGAGGAGAGGAGAGACTTTTTTTTTTTTTTTTTTGGTGACCTTGTCAAAAGCAGTTTAATTAACAACACAGCTACAGAAACCAAATTTTAATGGGTTGAGGAATAAACAAGAATTTAAGAAGCTTGAATTGGCTCAAAGGCAGGAAAGCTCATGTTCACCAAATGTTTCCTCTCTGTCAGTTTATTGTGATCACTACTTGTTTGTTACTTAAGATGAGGGCAACTAAAGCATATTGACAGGCAGCAGGAAAACTGAAAATACAGAAGAGGAAAGAAGTAACTAACACAATTATATCCTGGAGGAGATCATCAGTGATCAGAAGAGTCTCTGAGATGTTTTGGGTGGGTTCCATATCAGAGGTGAAGTGATGGAAAGTGCCAGTTGATGACCTAAGTTTCCTCTGTGTCAAAGGAGGCAAAGTTAATAATTGCTAGGAGTGGGCTGGAGCGGTGGCTCAGCAGTTACCACGCTTGCCCTGCATGCACAAGTACGCAAGTTTGAACCCCAGCACCACGTACGCAACAAAGTCTTGGAGCAACAAAAGCTGTATGAAAAACTAAATAAAACAATGTTTCTCTCTCTCTCACTCACTGTCCCTCTCTCTTTAAAAAAAAATAATAGCTTGGAATGAAAAGTACAAGTTGGGTATAAGGAGTTATGTGAGTGATAAATGAAACTGGGGAATGAAAAAGGATACCAACTAGGAATAAATAAAGATTTGCAAAGTAGGTCTGATACCCTAGCTCAAGCTGTACAGTTTTGTGATTTTTCTTCAGCATTGCTCAACAGCCTGGGAGCAAAGGAAGGAATACTTGATCAGGTTTATCTGGGCTCAAGAACTAGGAAGGTACAGTCGAGATAAGGGAATTGATGGGACTGGTATGTGCCTTTAAAGTTAAGAATGATGGTGGAGCAAGGAGAAGAAATTAAAGATTAATAGTCTGGGAGAAAAGAGAAAAAAACATGAAAACCAAAAGGTCATGGTGAGAAGATAGAGTTACCTGAGATAATCACCGTTAAAAGAGGAAAGGTCTGCTTTGAATCACAGTTTAGGAAGTTTCAGTCCATGACCAATTGGCCCCATTGCTTTGGGCTTATTGAGGGCAGGAGTGGCAGGAGTGCCTGCTGGAAGAAGCTTGTTCACTTTAGAACTGGGTACAAAAGAGAGAGAAAAAGGAGGTATTGGGGTCCCAATATTTCCTTCAAGTGCATGTCTTCCATGTCCTAACTTCCTTACCCTGGGCCCCACCTCCTAAAGGTTTATCACCTGTCAATAGGACCATGGGCTCGGGAACAAGCCTTCAACATATGGGTCTTTAGGGGACATTCAAAATCCAAATTATAGCAACAGCCATCATTACCACCATTATTACAGAGTGTTAATCCTTAGGGAGAGAATGTTACCTGTTATGGAAGAAATGGAACCCCCCCTAGGGCAGTGGCGATCATCTTGACAAGAGGCAAATGATTTTATGTTTTGCATCTGATTCCAAAAGTTTAGTGATATTGCCCTCAAGGCATGCTCTTTTATTTCTTTTATTCTGAGAATCTCAATTCAGTCTGTTAAAGACCTTCCAGGACTGGCACCCTTCTTTTGGCCTTCACTCACTCTGATTCTTCTTCCCCCTTGCTTTCTTCTATCTTTAGGCATTGAATGTTGTCATACGTATCATTAACCCACCCCTACCCAGTGACCAAATTAAGAAATTTGCCCATAAACCTAGTATTGATTCCTATTTTCTCCACAAAGACTGAGCTGAGTTGATTTTTGGTTAGAGAATACTTTTAGGTGCTTCACAGATGACACTGTACAACAAATTTCTTAACGCCTTATGCATTCACATGAACCTGAGTGTCTCTATGGCATTCATAAGAGCAACTCCACTCCTATGGGCCCTGTCTCCATATGTCAGCCTAGCAAAGTAACCAACCATGTTATTCACTGTGAGATACAATGCTCTAGTTATCCTTTACTTGCTTGAGTGGACTGAAATGAACATAATATTCGGGGTTTAGTAGTTTCCTAAACCTTGTGAGAATTCCTAAGCTCCTTCCCTTGGTGCTGTCTATATATAAGTTCAAAAAATAGCTTTGGGGGAATTTCAATAAGCCATTCTAAAGAAGTCCTCTTTTCTTTGCAAATATAAATCCTTGTATAATTCCATTTTTCTGTGTTTCCCCCTACTCCTGATCCTATTATAGCTCTTTCCAGCAATGCTAAAATCCAGCTGGTCTGGAGATTAATATGACCAGACATACCATGAATTTTTTAAATCACAAGTCCCAGTTTCTCCTTCTTCATCAATCAAATATAAGATATATATGTGTGTGTGTGTGTGTGTGTGTGTGCGCGCACGTGTGCATGTGTGTGCAGGATAATTTCATAACTTCTCCAAATTCCTTGGTTTTTTTGGTCTCACTGTCTTCTAGAATTATTCCTAAATGCATCTTGTTATGAAAATGCAGAAGAAGAACTTTACTAATAAGGAGAGAAAGAATATGAAGTATGGAAAATGGGGAAAGAAAATATACTAGGAAAGAAGGGAAGCCAACAAGGAGCTGGAAAAAGTGATTTCCCTTTTTTCTACTCCCCTCGGAGCACTTTTAGGTTTGGTTTTGACATTTCTTTTACCTAATGCCCTCAAATAATCTCTTCTTCTTCCTAGCAATTTGTTCTGCAACAAAAGTGTGTGTGTGTGTGTGTGTGTGTGTGTGTGTGCGCTCGTGTATATATACATATATACACCTTTCAGTGTCAGTAAATATCTCCTACCTGCCCAGCAGATTGAAATCTCCTCCCCATCACCTTAGCATTCTCTCCAGCTTACCAAGCCCCTTACCCATCCACTGAGGGCACCTGGACCCAATGCCTTTAGGTCCACCCCATGCTGGCACGGAGAGTGTTAATGGATGATGCAAATTTGAAGGAACTTAAGCAATAATTTGCTTTTACTTTATTAATATTCAGAATATAAACAGGTAAACTACATGTTGAATTTATTAGATTCTTCCTCCACTGTTTAGAAATATTAAAACTATATTTTTTAAAAAGGGATTGATTGGTGTCATGTACGTATTTGTTTATGCAAGATAATAAGAGTATTAACCTAGAGGTGGAAGAATGATATTTATAATTTCATCACCACTGTTTATATAAGATGAAACCATCTGAAAGGAAATGGGAGAGAACATTTGCAGCTCTGTACATACATTAAATTCTTCTATTTTATTGTTAAGGCATGTGAGAAGAAAAACAAGTTTAATAAGTTGAGGGAAAGTTAGTGTTCTAAACATCATGTTCACTGATGTTTACCTAAGGTGACTAGGCTCAGAAATTACTAAACTATAATGGAGGGGTTACCTCCTTATAAAGGAACATAGGAACCAAGGACATGTACTTAGTTAAGTCTTTTCTGAGATTAAGATTACTTCTATAAAAAATTAGAATCCTCTATTAAATGCTGAAATTGTTCTGACCCAGAGAGTAGCATACTGTATCAGAGGCATCAGTGATGTATAATTTGCCTGTAACTTGAGATTTGCTTCTCAGAGTTGAAACCCCCTTAGTTATTTCAAAGTGAAAACAGCAACAACAAAATGGAGCTTCAGATTCTTTTGTAAGAACCCAGTTCAAAAGCTTACATATTTCTAAGTAGAATTTTATTGCATTTGAGAGTAGGGAAGAGGTTTATTAGCTATGTCAAATTAGCTGAATTGATAATATAGGCCATGAAGGGTGAAATTATTCATAAGAGGTTAATTTTCACAAGGCAACCAAAAAAGAGCATATCAGGAAGAGAAAGAGGAGTTGTTTGGGGCAGTTTCTGTTTATGATAACTCATCTGAAGTGGGCTACTTTTATGGAGATAGAAAAGGACCTGGAGGACAGAAGTGAAATCCAATTGGCACAGTAATCAACAATAAGCTCTGAAAAATATCTGTTGAACTAATGAATGGAAACATGGCTCCATCTGGAAAATACCTTTCATATTCTCCTTTATCTAAACTAGCAACCAAATCTCAAGGTAAATTCCAAAATGTTATTAGATTCAGTTAAGAGAGAGTTGAATTTTAACAAGAGCAAAAAGTCACTAATTTTTATAATGTATTCCTTATTATTAATCTCTTTTCACATTCCCAATCCTGTCCATCTCCATAGGTAACTATATTTTATTGTCAATTGGACTAATTTTGCACAAAAGTGGTAGGAGACAGAAAGGTAGTGAGAGGTGTACAGCATCAGGCCTTATGGCTCATAAAGGGCGTTGGGATTCCAAGCATCAAAGAGCCTGAAAAATTCTAAAGGGCAGGAGGGTCTTTGAAATCACAGCAACCCTGTTGTTGCAGGATGACCAGATAAGGCCATTTCTGCCTAAGGCCAGAGGCACAGATATGAAAACTTGATTTAGGATATATGTCAAATGTGAAATTTCTGCCCAGTGTACCTAAAAACAAATTGTGCCGTTCTGGACCTTCTGTTTGCCTATTGGACCAGTTCTACCCACCTGACACTTCCATTTGTCAGCTTCTCTTAGAAGAAGCACAGGAAACAAGTATGTTGTAGAACTTTTATAAGGTCTTCAGTTCCAAATCTTCAGATTTACACACTTCAAACAAGAATTTTATATATTAGATAAGTTTTCCTTTATACTAATTGTATATATATACAATTGTATGTATATATACTAATTGTATATATATACAATTGTATGTATATATACTAATTGTATATATATATATATATATATATATATATATATATATATATATATATACTATATATATATACTATATATATACTAAGAATAATAGAATCTCTGGTCACTTAATAGTGTTTGCCCAAGTAACTTTGCTGGAAATAGAGGTTAAAAGTTCATTCAACACATGCACACTCTCCTACCAAGTCCTACCAAACTGAACCAATTTGGCATGCATACTTTTATCTCTTTCTGTGTTCTTCTGTTTTATTTTTTAAAAATAAAGTTGAAATCCATGAAATTGATTTCACAAATCATTCAACAGGTCACTATCCACAGTGTGAAAGACCATTACCCATGATACTGAGGGTCTCTTATTCTGTATGGTTTTTGTTTTTCCAAATTTGTTTCCATAACATATGTCATTGGCACCAAGCAGACAAACTTTAGTTTTCACTCTTTCACCAAGACTCAAGTACTTTGGAGGATGGGAGCAATTTAATTCTTTACCGAAGATGGGACATTGAGAAGAGGTCATTTTTATGTCTCTTTTGGTCTAAATCTTTAAAACTCTAAAGGAATATATTAATGGAACCAAGGGAAATAGTCTAGAATTTTTCTTTTCACTTATAGTGATGACAGACTTAAAATCTGATGACTCTTTCAAAAGTTTCTGACAAGTCCTAGACCTAGAACTCGTTTTACTGTATTTGTCTGACCAAGATACATTTCTATGATTTCTCCATGGAGATTTTTAGCAGAACCTTACTCTTAACATCTGAATTAATGATATCCCCTTCTTTCCCATGAGAAAACCACTTTAAACTATATACATTATGTTAAAGCTTTTTTTTTTTTAGCCTGTGGATATATTCAGCATTTTCTGTAAAAGCTTTTTCAGTTTCATCACGTTGACAAGCTGATTCCATTAAAGCACCCACCACCATCATGTTCACTCTTTTTCTTCTTTTTTGAAAAGTTAGAAAACAGTGATCATAGAGTTTTCAAGGCATTCACTTTGGCAAAAATAAATCTGGAAAAACATGAGTCTATTCCTTGAAAAAGAAAAAAAGGAAAAGATGAGTTATATCATTCTGTCCTCAGTCCTTCTCTTAAAGCTGTTCGAGATAGGGAAGGAGACTGTGGTTCTTTTTAAATTATTTCCCAGTACAATGGTATTTTTTTAAATGTTCTGAATGTAGATCAAACTTCATTACCTCAGTATTTATTATGTGTTATTTATTACTTAAAACAGATACTGCAATAAATTACATAAATTATATGAAAAGATTTCATTCAAAGATTTTTTACTATTTCGGTATATTTGGATACTATATGATTTAACAGTGCTTTAGGGTCACAATGCTGTTTTGAATTAGGGCAGATATATTCCTGCTCCTCCTAACATCATGCTTTCCTCACCGAGAGAGGAAAAAATCATATGATCATGCTGCTGCTGGGTCATTTGAAAGCATTGAGTAGATGTGTGAAATGAGAGAAAAAATGCTCAGTATGGGGTTAATTAGTTCTGTGGTATTGTGGGTGGGTCACTTCCTTAGGACCAAATCATGCAGGAGGAACCGTGCATGTGCACATGTACAAAATTAAAAGAAAGCTATGAACCTTCAGACTCTGGGGCACAGATTGGAGACAAGAAAGGACCCCTTTTTTGCCGTGAGTCCTTTGGGCTTCACTGGTCAGAGACAAATGAACTTCCCTTGAAGTGTCTGGGGCAGGCCACTGTCAGACACTGGAAATGAATCCATGGTTTGAGAAAGCCAGAAAAACTGGTACTTTTTGAAATTTACTGCTGCTGACCCTTTAAAAAATTATATCTTCTCAATTTCTTTTAATGTGGGTTATTTTCTAGTTCTCTTCTTGGAAACAACATAATTTCTTCTTGAAATTATGGCTGAATCCTTTATGTTTTCATCACTATGCTTCACACACTGCTAGGGGTTCCCTGCCTGCTGAGCTCCCCTCAGTCGCAGTTTGGCCTGAAGGATTCCCACCAGGTTGTTTACAGTTGAATCCTTTCATGAAGTGGGAGGTTAAAGAGCAGATAGAAAACATTCTCAATTCCTAGGTCCTTAATAGGTAACTACAGGAACTGAGATATTTACAAGGTAGACTCATAGGCCAGCTTTTCTAGGGCAGAAAGGTATTATAAAGTCTCTGTGAGAATATGCTAACAAAGAGCCAGGAACCAAGGGAAGTTAGCAGTGAGGAAAACCCTGATGATGAATATGTTAATAAAGTTTCAGTGCAAACCATTTGTGTTTTCTTATTTCAACCTAAATTACTCTGACCTTACTAGAAACAGGCCCTCACAGAATGTATGGACTGAGAGTCCTAAAATGTTTATAACTTCTGAGAGGAAGTGTGTGTATATAAAATGTGTGCATGTGTATGTAGATAATTTAATTTGAAAAGTTTTAAGCAGAATTGACTCTTTGAGGTAGGGAAACAGATAAACAACTCTGGAAAATTTGAAGACTCAGAACAGAACCCACACCTCCACAACACACACAAACACACACAATCACAATCACCAAGTACCTCCCTTATTACCTGTGAAAAAAAACCCTAAATTTGGATCTTGTAGAGGCAGTTAAGAAAATGCAAATTCCCCTAAGAGGAAGTATTAAAACAATAAATTAATACATTTTTAGAAAACTGAGAGCAGGTTGTGGTTGGGGAGGACAGAGAACTGACTGAAAATGTCCTGAACAAACAGTCCCAGTCACATTTGTTCCTTTTTTTTTCAACTGCCTGATGATGGGAATGTAGGTGTGAAAATAAGAAGAATGGAGGGAGGTGGGAAGGAAGGGAGGCATGGGGCAAGCTTTCTAACAACCTACCTTACCCTGTCTTATCAGCTTGCTGCTGCACAGCTCTTCAAAATTCAGGCTGCTGGTTAGCTTGACACCTTTGCTGTTTAGTTCATTCCTGTCATTTGAACAGCATAAGCAAAGGCTACATATACCAACCACTATTCTAGTTAGGTTGTCAAAGTTAGCTTAATGCTGACTTTATTTTCTGTAGTGTTACTGAACAAAATGTTTCTTTTGAAAGGTCTTAGACCTCTATCCTCCCAATTCCTGATCACAGTAATAACAAGCCTCAAGAAGTCATTAGTAAAGACGAGAACAATCTCCTATAACAAGTCAGCTATGAAGAAATTGGCATAGTTTGCCCATTTGATTCATGTTCTTATGAAAATAATGGGTTTCAAAATAAAACTACATTTCTCTCTCTCAATCTCTTTTCTAACTGGATCGTTACAAGTTACATTGGAACTGAGGCTTTGTTTTTTTTTTTCCTAACAAAAGTTGAATAATGCTCAAAGGTTTCGGTAGCCAAAGTCCATCTTTAGAAATAGCTTTCTTCTATAATGTACTGCCAATTTCTTATGTGTGTGTATTTTGACCTTCCTGGAGCCTTTGCTATGGACTGCCTGTTGATTGGTACATGTTAGTGCTCTGCTTATAAGAGTTGGGCAATAGTTCAGTGATCCAGTCCAAATCCCGGCCATAGATAGAATGGGCTCATCTTCTATTTAAGAAATGTGGCAAACTGCTTTAAATTATTTTGGTTCAGATAAGGTCATTAGAACTGTTCATCTGACCCTGTGAGCTGTATGTAATGGACACTTCTGCTGGGATCCCAAGCTACAAGGTAAATAGACGAGAAAGCCGGTGATTCGCCAGCCCTGTTGGAACTTCTCCTTGAGTCTTTTATTAGGTATGCATTCTTAACCATATGGGGCCCATGTTGGTCATTTAAAGAAGTCATTCACTGGTTCTCCTGATGTCTTTGAAGATAGTCCTGGGAATAACAATAGTGAGTTCTTATGTTCTGGACTTTTTTCTAACTTTCTCTTTAATTGGAAATTGAGTTTATATGCATATTCAGTACCCAGTTTATGAAATATTCAGCTACATTTCTTAGATGTAAAACAATGAATTGTTAGAATGTTTTTTCTCTAGTTAATCATTATGCTAAAACTATAGTAGAGTCAAGTACATTTTACCTCAACTTTATTTGTGTCATATGCACTTGGCAAATTGAAATCAATAGAAAAGCACCATGTATACTATTGTGAATTTTAAAACTTACTATCCGTATTGCTTAATCCTCATTTGACTTCAGAATATATTTTACTAAACTGCACTGTGATTCTGTATTTTAGGATCAACATTATATGTGATTTTGTAGAATCATATAGAGCAAAGCAAGACTAGAGAGGTTATTGAATTCATCCTCCTGGCTGGAGGCAATGCTGCATTTATTCCATCCAAAATAGATCAGAATCTTTCCTATTCTAAAAGAGCTATGAAGAAAGAAATTTCATAACTGCTCTTAGCAATCTATTTGATTATTTATCCCTTGCATATTTAAGCTGTTCATCTTTAACTCTTAAATCCTTCACCGAACAATTTAATATCATTTTACCCTAGAACAAAAATGCCAATCATTAATTACCTTTGTAAAGACTTTTCTTATAGTCAGAAAACTATGAAGAATGTACCTTAGCTTTTTCTTCCCTAAGCCAAATTATTTCCGTTTTTTAAAAATTTACTTTTGTTTTCAATAGCTCTTTCTGTACCCAAGTGGCAAAGTGTACTATTTTAATAAGTTTTGTCATATATGATACCTCTCAGAAAGGCACTGCATATTTTAATGTCACTCTGACGATGTGGAAATAGTCACAACTTTTTCATTATATCCTGATGGACAGACCATTTGTGTTCATTTAACCTTGAGGTTTAAACTTGTTCCCAAAAAAAGTAACTGACTCATAGCATTGGCGAGACCCAAGAATAAAGAGCATCAGTTTTCCTAATCTTAAAACTCATCTTGCCCCCACTCCTAAAATGCACTAAAATTAACTTTTCCTTGACCTCTCTCTGGTTCTATTTATTTACTGATTTAACAACTTTTTTCTATCATCTTTGTCTCCTAAAATAGACGACATTTATTCTACAAACATCAGAGTGTCATGCTGTGTTTAACACACTGTGCTAGGCTTGGAAAATTAAAGTGTGAACTGTTAGCGAAAGCTCAGAGACATAGATGTCGTAGGCATGCTCAGGGAGGAGCAAATAGACCATCACAGGATATAAAGAATCAGTGAAGGGAAAACATTTTCAAAACCTAGAGGGATGGGTTGGGGCCAAATTCTGAAAGGTCTTGGACATTCTTAAGCTAATAGTTGGTAGTGACAAGGACAAAAGTAATATTTTCCAGTCTATATTACAGAAAGCTCTTTCCAAGTCTCTGAAACACAGACCTTGCCCATGTTGTCTTCATGGTTTAATAGCTAACAGATCCTTAGGTAGAAGTACCTGTTTAATTTACAATCTTTAGTTATATAACTTTATATTTTTTTCTCTTTGCATTTTTTAACCATTTGAATGAAGATAGCCTTCTGTTCACACTAATCTACATGTTTCTTTCTCTTTCCTCCGTGCCCATATTTATTCCAAAGCCCTCTTTTCCACTAGCATGTTTATTTTCTTGTTCATACACTGAGGAATCTTTGGCATTAATGGTAGGTTTTGAGCAGCACTATGACCAGGTTGCTGTGATTGGACCACATGATAAGAATGCCAGACCTTTTCAGATCCCCTAAAGAGTATCAATTTACTATAAGCCAAAGGTCTTCATTCCTCAATGCACTTAGAATCTATAAAGCTACAATTTCAGGAATTTGAGATATGGAGGGAAAAGTTATTTGGAATCAGGTTTTAAGGTATTCCTAAAATTTGCAGTGTTAAAGAGCTGGATCTACTTTCTTTATGAGCTATAAAAAAACATATTAAATATAAATAAATTCAGTCCCCCCGCAATTCCTCCAGCCCCACCACTTTCACTTCATTCATGTTGCTCAGACCCTGTAACTGTAAGAATCACGGTGGGTCAGGAAGACTTGTGTGAGGGTAGAGTGGGCTGCTAAATTGTATCTTGGCAATGTCTCAGGCTTAGAAAAAGTCCCAGGCCTAAGACCTGAGTTTCAGTTTCAAAACCTTCTCCCTTTAGTGATCATTACCTTATATAACCATCAAACTTTTAAACATAGACATCTTTCAGGATTATTATCATAACACTTTTATGATTTCCTTTTCATTCTTGAGATGGATCCAAAATAATAGGGTGTTGAAAAGCAAATCTCAAGATATAAATGACCATTTTTGGTACTTACAGTCTTCTATAACTGACCAAAAGAAATGAAAACATTTCAAGAGACTGTCCATGGGAGACTCCAAGGATCTAGTGAAACTGTAAATGCTCCATATGCATATTTATATATCCGTTCCCATTCCCAGTAACTAACTTGTAAACCTTTTGCAGAATAGAAAACAAAGAATTAAAAACTCCCAAATGCAGGGTGCATAAGTGTCATTAAATCTAGCATAAAATTTCTTGAATCTGTCAGATAAAGGAAATCGTATATCCAGAATGAAGACAGAACATCAATTGACAGGAATCTATGAAGCTGACACTTATTCTGAGAGACATATAAATCTAAAAATCCAAGAGTGTCTCAGCCTTTGAAAATACTAGAAGTCAGAAAGGAGAGTCAGTAAGGTAAAAATCTTCACTCTATTATTTGGAATGACTCCCACATTAAGAATTAACTAATACAAGACTTCTAGAACATTAAAATATTATCTGCACTAGGGAAAAACAAAGATAGAAACCCACCTAACTTCTACAGAACGTAGTGTGAGAGTAACATTTGGAAAGATTACGTGCATGCCTAAGAGGTCATTCCTGTCCTGTTATCAGACCTTTTACCCTCTTTAGCTAGAAGTGTTGAACTTCAGTTCATCTAAATTCCTCAGCTTTGTCACTGGTGCTGTGACACATCCTAATTTTCTGTTTCATTTGATGAATAAGCTTTCCCTTTTGGATTCACAATGCTTAAAGTAACCAATTTTATGATCACGTACCTTTTTATTGCATTTATTGTTTTCTCTTAGCAAAATCCGTCTCATTCTTTATCAACCAGTATAAGTTCCATATGCAGAAAAGCCCTTGGACAGTCACACTGCCTAGGCTTGGGGTTAGTCAAAAGGAATGAGAGACTGAGGATCTGGATTCCTTTTTTAACCCAGCCAGATACCTCAGCTGGCAAGCGGCTCAGCTCTTCACCATAAAATGGGTATAATAATAGCTTTCCCTTACCACTGTGAAATATTTAGAATGCAAATCAAGCCAAACCTGCCTCCTTCCAAAGAGAAGTTTAAACCAGCCTGTATAATCCTGAATGAGCCCTGATTTCAGAGGGAAACATAAAGTGGGAAACACGCAGAGGTAGTATAATTTAGTGGTCAAAAATATGTATACTCCGGGTTGGGGATTTAGCTCAGTGGCAGAGCCCTTGACTAGCACATGCAAGGCCCGGACTTCGGTCCTCAGCCCTGAAAAAAAAAAAAATGTATACTCTGGAATGGTACACACTTACTCAGATGTCAGCAGCTGTGTGACTGGGGGGGTAAGTTTCCTAATTTCTCAAATCTCCTTTCTCTCTCTCTCTCTCTCTCTCTCTAGTAAATTGGAAGTAACAGTGTTTTCTCTTATAATGAGGATTAAATGATGCACTGCTACTGGTGCTTCTCAAACTCTCCCACTTAGGTGATCCTCAAGCTGGAGTGATCCAGTACTTGGGATGCCTGCTGGAGTACTACAGGAAACACTCTAGCACAAATAAGACCCTTCAGTGACATTTCTGGTGGTACTCTAAAACTGCATCCAAATTTTGCTTTTTTTTTTTTTTATAAAGAGAGAGAGGGACAGTGAGAGAGAGAGAATCAATTTTATTTTAGTTTTTCATGTGGCATTCGTTGCTCCAACACTTAGTTGTATGCATGGTACTGGGTTTTGAACCCACATTCTTGTGTATGCCAGGCAAGCACTGTAACCACTGAGGCACCACTCCAGTGCCCCAAGTTTTGCTTTCTACTCTTCAGCATATTCTCATTTGTTTCACTAAACTGGAAGTCCCAGGAGGACAAGAGCAGTATCTATTTTATTTCTTCTGTAGATTAATGAATATAAATAAAATTTAAATTACCTACCCATAAGAAAAACTGGCCCTCCAAGAAGACAGCTATGTCTTAGTATTTTTGTGGCTTTGTGTATACTGTGTTACATTCTCCACCACACAGGTTATATATACCCATATCCAAATTGGAGAAGATTTTACTTACCAAGATGCCTCAAACTACAGAAGACATTTGGGAAACCATCTCTTCTTCGCATTATCGTTTTTCTGCTCCATACCTTTCTACCCTAATGTGGATAGGCCTCTATGACATTTTTAAAAGAAAATTAAAAATGACTGAGAAAATAGAAGTCTGAAGGACTTTAAAGAATCCATGTTATCTAGTCACACACCCTTACTCATTTAGAAGTCTGTTTTGTATCGATTTTCTTTTTGCTCCTAGCTTCAGCTTGTTGCATTTTTGTTAAAATTCTTAGAGATAAAAAGCAGTGGGATTTAAACAGGGTTTTCTCTCTTTTCCCCCAAGGTCAAGGATAAGTAACCTGAGATCTATAGTTCTCTTTACAGGATCCCAGAGCTCCTTGAAACTTCGGTGTTTTGAGGAGTTCTCTGGGGAGAAAGATTCTTCTAGGAATCTGTATCACCTACAAATTTTGGAAACCACTGCCCTAGAACATTATGAAAATTGAAATTAGAACTGACTGATCTTTAAAGTTACAATTAATAACACTTCTAGTTCCTTGGAGATTGACACTTGGTAATAATTTCCACTAGGGAATCATGAAGCTAAGAATAGACTTTAGTATTCGTCACCCCTCCTGTCCCTCTCTCTATTCATGCTCCCACCACCCTTCAATGTCCTGAATTTTGGGGACTTTACAGTTTTATATTCTTTGCTATGTATTTGTGCATTGAACCTGGCATTTTTCTTAATGCAGATGCTTTAGTTCTTAAGCAAAACAATTATAGATAATTCTTTGCATTTTAGATAAAAACAACATACAAACATATAAGGTGAATACCACTGAAGTGGAAAGGAAATGTCTCAATAACACAGCAATTTGAATTGAACAAAAATAAATCTATGTAGATTAATGCATAGTCTCAAAATTGCATAGCAGTTTGTAATTCAATCAAGAAGTAAGGGTCTTTTGACATTTATGAACATTTATGAATTGTATAAGAACTATGAGATTAAATTTTTAGCCTTAGTATTAAATTTAGAATCAGTATTATTGTTTTGCATTAATATCTAAGGACAACAATTATATCCAGTAAAATCTTCAATTTAACTTGGCTTTAATTTGTCTTAGGGACATACACTGTGATTTTTCTCTCTGTCTTGGATTCCTATCATTGACAGCCTGTGTGTCATTTGACATTAGGAAAGATAGTTTTTCATTCCAGACCGTGGATGTATTAGTCAATCTGGGTAAAATTTACATTGATCTCTTTTGATTGCATCAAAAATTTAATTTTGAGTAATTTTATGAATAAATGCTCCTTGAAATTTAAGTAGGAAAGTTATCTGCTTAGGTATAAGAACAGAAACACTAGATAAGAGCACCATGTATTATTGAGGAATAATTGGGGTTATAACATGCAACAGAAAAGTGGTAATTGGACATATTATATAGAAAATCACTAATCATATTTTTTCCTTTTCCTCAAAGATTGGGAAAGAAAGCAAGCTCAAAGAATGTGTGTTGGTGTATGGAGGGGAAGGAGAGAGAAGAACAGAAAGAAAGGAGAGAAGAAAGAGAGGGAGGGAGATAAGAAAAGGGAAGAAACAGTGCACCAATGCAATAATCTAGTATTGTGGTTTGTAGGGAAGACAAGAATGTAGCGAAACTTAGAGCTTTAAAGTCTTTGAAAACTAGTCAGTTTTTATTTTATATTTCAAATTTGTACATACTTTCAATAAATCATACATAATCTAATTATCTTGCTTAAATTTTTCATTAAACTCATCAATTTTATGAAACGATTTGAAAGCATGAGAGACCCCCAACCTCTCTTGCGTTAGCATGCATTATGATCCGGGATGTAGATTTTCTTCTTAACTCTTCTTGTCCCAGGAGGGAATTACCACCTTTCTCACCTACATGTACATGGACAGGTTTCACATTGACCACACGGATACATTTCTTTGGGCAAAGGCTGCAGTGATGCGCTTGTCCAGAAAACTTTCTTGAATGTTAATTCTCTGTAATTGTGGGTGTTCTGCTTTAGTCTATTTTAGTATAAAGTTATTCAATAAAGTTATTCAATTAGGTCCTTCTACTTGATCACTTTTAATACAGTTTGTTTTGCATATTTCTGGTGGCCTTCTGTGAAGTGGTTAAAATCATCCTATCAGGGAGACAGGAATTCAATCAGCATATATTAAGTCCTTCATATGTTCTAGTAGGGCCTGAGGGTATTACCTTTGTTTTCTCAGCACCCTTGCTTGTATTAATTTCTTATGGATGTTCTGTTATTTTAATTTCATCCTCTATCAGAACATCTATCAAAATAATGGTAGGCAGACCAATCCTATAATAGGTTATTTGGCATATGAATGAAAATTTGTAAAGGAGAATTATTAGATTGTAAACATAGAATGTGGAGCTGTTAAGGTCACCTTCCCTGCAAACCTGAACTTTTCATCATTAGAGATATGGTTTTAGTTTGAAATCACTTTATCACATTTTATCCCACCAACAAAGAGACATTCCTAGGTTGATAAGACATAGTAAAATATCAGAAAGGGAGAGCCAAAGCATTGAGACACTTGGTCAAGTTTTCCATGTTACTGAAGGTCAGCAATGCATGGAAATGCAGAATTTGTCCAAAGGGTCATTTAAGCATTAAGCATACAAATGTACACTTAAAGAGCCAAAAGCCATCAGGATTTAACTCATCTTTGCCAAAATTAGCAAAATTTGTGGTGCACTACATAGAAAAACTCTTTATTACCTATTCTTATCAACGCTGCCCAATAAAATATTCCATAATGGTGGTGTTTTACACCTGTGTCATTCAACAAAGTAGGCATTCACTTACATGTTGCCATTAAGCACTTGGAATGTGGTTAGTGCAACTGAATAACTAAAATTTTGTTGTTTTATTAAATTTTAAAGAATATATATTAAAATAGAAAAGGCTAGTGGCTATATTAAAAAATAATACAGCTTCAGAAAATTCTATATTATACCAATCAGAATGAAATTAACAAACAAGGATTGTGGCATCCCTTGTGCTGAAAAGTGTTCATCATCATGGCAGGTGTTCATGCCTTTGGAAAATTTCTGTGAGGCTGGATCTCCATTATTTGATGACATAGGTGACAAAATGGCCTCTTTGGGAAAAACGAGTCCCATTCATGCTTAGATTTGCTTTCCTTCTCCCCACTGTATCATTGGGTTTGTGTTTAATTCCTTGTTTTCTCTCTGATTTTCAGTTCCTTGACCATCAATCTGTCGCCTGCCCCTTCTCCTTATGTAAGTAAAATTGGTTTCTTTACCTTTTAAAAAAGGTGTCGGGGGAAGTTTTGGACTTCGTTGGCATATTTTCTGGTTGATTTTGTTATGGTTTCTAGTGTATGCCTTAGCTTCTTTCATGTTTGGAGGTGATGCTGTTGGTGGAAGTAAGAAGTTGCCATCCATGTGAGAGTTGAAAAGACCACGGTTCCAACTACTATACTTATGTAGAGACCACCCTTAACTTCACAGCTGCTATTTGCAAACTCTCTGCTCTTCTAAACGATAGCTTACATTCTTCAGCATGCTATCAGCAACAGTTGAGTTTTTGCTCCACTTTCAATCAATGGGCAATTGTTTATTCTTCAGTTATTCACACATCCGTAGGTCCAACAGTTTTTAATTTTAATTTCTAATTCATAGCTTTCATGTATTGACAAAATTTATACTATCCTTTCATTAAAATCTAGGGCATTCATAGATATGTATCAGGAAGGAGGGGAGAGGGGCACATGGGGAGAAAAAAGAGGGGGAGAATAGAGTGGGATCTAGGGGGTAAATCTGATTTAAGAATATATAATATATATCATATTGTTACTTTGGATGCATTTTTGATTGTACAATAGCTAAATTTCTTTTTTCTTTTTTTTTCTTTTCTTTTTCTTTTTTTAAAGAGAGAGGGACAGTGTGTGTGAGAGAGAATCAATTTTATTTAGTTTTTCACATGGCTTTTGATGCTCTGACACCTCACTGTATATGTGGTGCTGGAGTTTGAACTCCCATACTCGCACATGCCAAGGAAACACTGTAACCACTGAGCCACTGCTCCATAACTAAATTTCTTCATAAAAAAAGTACAAGACTCAAAAGTAAATAGGCTAATTTTTTTTTTTGCAAAATTTATAAAGTCTAGGGGGAAAACAAAGAAATCCAGGATTTGTATGTTTCCAGTTTACAGAACAGCATTATTTTTTAGAAAAGATGGTAAGTTAGTAGGGTAGGGACTTGATTTCAAATGAAAAAGGAGAACATTTATTAAGGACCAAACCAGGCTGCGCTGAGTGGATTTAGACTTTGAACTTCTTGAAAGAGGCGTGGGGTTAGTGAAACCAAATAATCAAGTCACTACAAGAGACCCCACCCGAGAAATCTGGCAGGGAATGACAGTCACCTAATGTGATAAATAATCATCAGTATTCTTCTGGCTGCTTCTTACTCTCTGGTGTACCCTATCCCTTACTTACAATATTTTGTCTTACTTCACTGACCCTTTACTCCAGGGTATTTATTGTGTTGTAATAATCTGCACAGAAAGGAGGTTCCCAGGGCTCATTTGCTTGTGTGTGCCTTCTACCAACATTCCTAAAATCCAGTGGCAAGAATATTTAGTGGAGCAAAATCCTCCCAAGGAGGCTAAGGCTAAAGTCAAATGTGACATTTTATTTGACAGAGAAAGGAGATTGATTAAACTCTGCAAAGACTGGTGCTAGGTGTAACACATTTATACAACAGGGGTGGGTCCTTTCTGACCCTGACAGGTCTGGTTATTCCCTGTTCTCAGTGTGGATAGGGTAGGTCTTCGGATGCTTTGGAGGATGTCGATGTGCCTGCTCATGGTTACCACTTTACATCCTTCCCCTCAGTTACCTAGCACTGCATATTTCTAGTCCTCTGACTGGCAAATCATTTTTGTTATAGTTCTTTTGTGTAAAAACAGTTCACATAATAGCTCTGTGTTAGACAAGGCATTAATCCCACATCACCAGGATGAGTCAGCACCGTGCACTCCTGCCTGCACAGCTCAGCTATTATGACGTCAGTGCTTGAGGGCAAGCCTCAAGACACAAGCAGTATAGGAGACCTGTGTCACTTATTAGAAATCGAGGGGGAGACCTTTGAGATTAAAAATAAAAAGCAACCCAGAATTGAAAGACTGTCTTTGGCTCATAGAAAAATGTGAAACTGATTCTATGCTACATCAACCATCAATAAAGAAGCTTCTAGAGAGATCCTATTTTTTTATTTTTTTTATTTTTGAACAACCACACAAGTTTTTAACAAAATAATATAAAATGTGTATAGATTCTGGATATTTTTTAACCAAAGATACGGCTGGAGAAAAGATAGTGAACTGAGCTAATAGTCCATTCACATACCCCTGACTTTGTCCCACCCCTAGGCCAAGCTTTCTGCTGGCTTAGATTGTTCCAAATCCTGAGACTGCCTTTGTCTCAGCAGGGTGACAGGGCCTATGACAATCCTGCTGTCCTCAAGTGCCCCATGGACACAGCTGTTGGCACCAGGAGTGGTGCCCCAGAGGCCTGTTAAAAGGAAAGTAAAAGTTCATTGGGAACAGATCAGAACATTATCTCCCCAGTCCAAGTAGCTCAGAGTGTTTCTTCAATGACCTCCTATGGACAGGTGCAGAACCCAGACTATTTGACCTTCTCTCCTTGGCACTTTGTTTAATCCAATGCCCCAATCTGGATTTGACCCAGATTTCAATAGAAACCGAATGGCTGCCAGACTTTCCCCCAAGAGTTTTCTGTTCCATTACTCTTTAGCAGAAACAAAAAGTGTCTTTCCATAACTAGCCATGGTGCCTTGAAGTAGGTGGCACATACTTGCCGCATTTGAGAGACTCAGTTCTTGTAAATTAGGCCTCTTTACAATCACACTCAAATACATTCTCAGGACAATATCTTTCAGTACTGAAAACTGTTGGAAAGGGTGATAATTTACTGCCTTAGTGACAGTCTCTGTTAAAAAGACAGTCCTCCATCACAGCATCCCTCCCTCCCTCTTACTCTCACCCTAGCCAATCACCAGCCCCTGTGATAACCATCAGAAAGTGCCTTACTGCTGGGATCTTCTACCTTCATTAGATTGCTAATAGTCTCCTACTATGCTTATAAAAACTAATACTGTCGCTTGGCTTAGTTTTGATTAATTATCATGCACAGATCTTTATATCGTTTTCAGTCAACAAACATTTACCAGGCTTGGTTCTGAGTACTCCATGAAAAATACAAAATGTTCCCTTTTCTTAAGAATCTCACAGTTCAGTGGGGAGATAAATAGGTAAATAGAGGTTATCTCGTGGTGGGCACTGGAATGTAGGTGTATCCAAGGTGTATAGAGAAGAATGAGAAAAGAATGCCCAACCATATTTGAAGAGGCATCCAAGCTGGCTCTTAAAGTTAAGAATATAGAGCAGTTTACAAGGTAAATAAAGAAGAGGGGAAATAATAAAGTAACCATAACCAGGAAAAGAGCAAGAACATTTATTAAATCAGAAGGCAACAGGTAGGCATATCCAGAGGGCTCAGTAGTGTTTTGTGGCTAAAGCAGGGTAACTAAAGGAGGAACATGAGAGACAGAGATGGAAAGCAGGCAGGAGGCAGATCACAGAGGAGTTGTATGTCATGCAAAAGAGTCTGGACTTGCTTCTACAGACTTAAGGTGACTTTAAAGAATTTGACCAAGTTTATGTTTTAGAAAGAGCAGTCCTGTTTAGACATGACTAATAGGCAAATCCTGTCAAAGGTGAAAAACAATGGCCTGAACTGTACAGTGGAGGGCAAGTCAAGAGGGGTCTATTTGGAAGTTGTGTTAGTCAGCTTTTTGTGACTGTGACCGAAATATCTAACAAGAACAACTTAAGAGAATAAAAGTTTATTTGGGCTCATGTTTTCAGAGGTTTACTCCATAGTTGTCTAAGATCATTTTTCTGAGCCCACAGTCAGACAGAACATCATAGTGGAAAGTTGTGGCAGCTCGTGGAAGCCAGAAAACATATAGAGAAGGAAAGAGAGGAGCCAAATGCCTGTCCCCAGTGTCCTACTTCCTCCAATCTGCCTGCAGTTATCATGCACTAATCCATTCAAATTATTAATCCATCAAATGGATTAATCCACGGATTAGGCCACAGCTCTCATAATCTAATTGTTTTGCCTCTGGACATTCCTGCATCGCCAAACATGAACTTTTGGGGGGATGTCTCATATCCAAACCATTACAGTATTGACATAGACATTGACATTTGCATAACTCCAGCGTATTTTGGCCTACTGCAATAATCCTTGCCTTCTAGGAGAAAGGCTGATCTGTTGTGTAGATCCAAATTTCAGACCAAAATATATGCTTATGGGATCTTCACTAGAGACCTCAATTTGAATCTCACTTCATTCCAAGCTGTAGCCTGCTGCTCTCTAGGGGTGTGAGTCTCCTGCCCACAGTGGGCATGGGGCAAGAGTAAAGAGAGCAAAGACAGAGACATTGTCTGTGCCCTGCTTTTCTTTCTCCTGAAAATGAAATCATTTCTTAATAATATCTCCCTAAAGTCAATCAATGTCCCAATTTCCTATCATTTTCCCTTGCTGCCTTTTTCTAAGCAGAGTTTCCAAGCCATTGAACTGAATTGCAACTTCTGCACTGCCGGGTGTTGAAACAATTCAGTATATTCATTTCTTCTCTCTGAATTAGAGTTCACCATAAGTGTGCTTTTCTCTTGTACACTTTGGGCTGCCAGGATAATTTAAAGGAAATTTTCAACAGCTTATGTCTCACATATCATGTTCTTTTTTGCAAATAGGAGGATCTGTGTGGGTGTGTTTAAGTCTTCTCTATATTGCTTTCTAGAGAAAGGTTTGAGAAGATGAACAAGATGAGGAGTAGGGACCTATTGAAAACCCAGGTTCCCCAGTGACCTGAGTGCAGAACGTAGGCTGGTGATCAGATGGTCAATTATGTGTTTGTCAAAACACAGTGGGCTGCATTCCAGACTGCCAGCTTTGGAGGCCCAGCTTCTGCCAACCAAATGTCATCTGGGAACATGCAACACTGGGCACTGTGAAGGAGTTTGAAATAGACCATGCCACAGCCAACCTACTGCCAGTCTTATAGCACCAATATGGCATGCACAGCCGGGCCCCATGTTTCAGAGCTCAGGAATTCACTGTACTAAATTCAGGAGGTCAGATGGGTTCATGTTTTCAAAGCCTATGTTCTCTGCTTTGAACACTGTGAGTTGCTCCTCAGCAATTTCCAGGGGATTTTTCCAGTCACATCTCTGTGGAAACCGGTCTTTTTGTGATGATTATGAGAGCCTTGTAAATGTCCCAGAGGAGAAGTAAAAAAATACACTTGCTCTGACAATGACTGTGATTCCTACAAGGGATTCCAGCTCTTAGGAAATTACATTAAAGGTGCATAGCTTTTAAAATATCAGGAACCACCTTGGCAACTTATAAAAAGCAGAAGGGCTTTGCCTATTTTATAAAGTGATTTGCATATACCTGCATAAATAATGTCCCCACCTGTACTTTTATGCATTTAGGTTGAATAAATTAAATTCCGTGATCTTTAAAATATTCACTGTCTTTCATTGCTCAGACATCATTTTCAGGACCCTTCCTCCTCATTTCTCATTTCTTTCCTGTGGTAGGAGTGTCTAATTTAAAAAAAAAAATCTTTTGACTAATTCAGAGAATCCAACCACTCTCCGACCAATCAGTCAGGAACACTATCTCACTCTTCTTACATTTCTCTTAGCCTTCCTACCTATCAGACCATGAGTTCCACATATTTTTCATAAGAGAAAATGGAGCAGTGTATTACTATGGTGAAAACACAGCACAGATAGGATTAAGCTACACTACCTATATGTACACCCAGACTGGCACTGATAAACACCTCAGGCACACTCTCACAGTGTGCTCTGGCCATGGCCACAGCACCTTCAAGGAGCCATCCAGCTACTAACTCATATTAATTACAACTTCAGCCTTCAAATCACAGCCTGGTCAGTAGGCCATCCATATCCTGTAAGATATTATTAAGCAATTACTAGGTACAAAGAATCATGTTTAATGGAGAGTTAAAACATAAAATATATAGGACATTACCCTTGCTTGATCTAAAGGAACATAAAATTGAGTTAAGAAGTTACATTTTTTGTTAAAGAAAGAAGGACAGTGAGAGAAAGAGCAAAAGACAGAATCAATTTTATTTAGTTTTTCATGTGGCTTTCGTTGCTCCAAGACTTCGTTGTGTACATGGTGCTGGGGTTTGAACTCATGTACTCACGCATACCAGGCAAGCACCATAACCTCTGAGCCACTGCTCCAGCCCAAGAAGCTATATTGTTGAGTGTTTTATGTACACATAAGACAATAAATGACTAAATTCCAAAAACAATGATTAAGTCTAGGAAATACTATAGGATTGCATCCTTGAAAAAGTCTTGAAGGCTAGAAAATTTCATGCAAAATGTGATCCATCTGGTTTTTTTTTTTATTTTGAGCAACCTTACAAGATTTTAACAAAATAATATAAAATGTGTATAAAATATGCATATATTCTGGATATTGCAATTATCCCCAGGAGTGCCCCCTCAATTACCCTCCCTTATCCCTC